>OMNN01100165.1:17328-29463 GCA_900302755.1 Chromis chromis | reverse complement strand
ACTTTTATTGAACCCCTTGGGGAAATTCCTTCTCTGCATTTGACCCATCCTATTCAAAAGTAACCTTAACTATACATACTAGGAGCAGTGGGCTGCCGTGGTGCAGCGCCCAGGGAGCAGTCAGGGGTTAAGGGCCTTGCTCAAGGGCCCACAGTGGTGGTGACTGGGACAAGCGGTTGCTCTCACTTTCCCACCTCAACCTCTTACCACCGGTTACAAGTTCGCTTCACAAACCACTAGGCCACCACTGCCACCAGTAATCAGTTTGAGCAGATAAAATTCTCTAATTCCAGCTTCTCAGATGTGAGTATTTTCTGGTTTCTTTCCTCCTGTATGACAGGAAACTGAGTATCTTTGGGTTTTGGACAAAAGTCATTTGTCATCTTGGGCTTTGGGAAGCACTGATCAACATCTTCTGCATTTGGTAGATCTAACAGCTAATCGAACAATCAGAAAAATAACTGAGAGATTAGTCAATAATGAAAATAATCCTTAGTTGCAGCACTAATCCTGGAAATGAGACTTTTCAAAGACTCTTTCAACAATCTGGATGAAAAATATTCCATCCACTCATATTCCGATAAAGTATTATATGACAAATAAAGTTTTTGAATCAAAACAAAGATGGCAGCCCCCCAGCTATACCTGCATAGGAAGTGTTGCAACAAAGAAAATGGGTTAGAAACTCTAAGCTTCAGTTCTCACCTGAGAATCCTAAGAATTTTAAGATTTCTGCAGTTTCACAGTCATTTTTGAATAGTTGTCAGGACATCTAGTGGTGAAAAAACAAACAAAACATGTCCTCTTGAACACCTTAAACATCGGGATAATTCATGCAGTGCAGTGTTTAAACAGTCATCTAGTTCACTGGTTAAATAACTTTTTTAAAAAGTGGCAGTAACCTCTGAGCCCAGAATGTTTGTTAATACATAAAGGACACAGACTGGGGCTCTCCTGACTCTGTCCAAAGGTGAAAATCCACCTTCTAGCACCTCAAGCTCACTAATTAACATGACTGATCTGGTTTGTTTAAAAAGGTCAAGTTGCTTTTTTAACAGGAAGCTGTTGAAGTTGGGGGAAAAAACGGACATATGACAGGCTAACAGTTTCCCTCTGTCGCCAGTCTTTATGCTAAGCTAAACTTAACACATGTTGGCTGCAGCTACACGTTGAGTGGAGTTGATCTTTTCACGTAGCTCCCTCTCAAACTTTCTGTTAAGTGGTTTCTGTAAAAAAAAGAAGTTTATTATTCCAAGATTAAACATTTCTAAACTCTGTGGTAGCGTTTTGGGGACTAGCTAAGATTTTCTACTATTAAAAAAAAGAAGCACAAAATATTGTTTCGGAGTATCTTAAAGCCTGTCAGGTAAAACAAATTATAAATATTCATAAAAGACAGAAGGCACAAGGAGTTTGTTTTAAATTATTCCCACTGTGAGGCTGCAGCTCATTGGTGCCGAATACGTTCATTAAAGTGTGTAATCATTCCTGTTCTCTCAAACTTTATTCAAGAGCTTAAACATGTGGAGCCAAGAGAAGATGATTCAGTTGATGCTGCTGTAGCTGCGTTCTCATTTCCTACCAGCAGAGGGAGACAAACCTCCGTCACTTTCATAGATTTTTCATATAAAGACAGTTTATCTTTTTGTTTTTCAAGCTTTTGCTGTCTAAAGACGATAATCAGCATCAATGAACAGACAATGATGGTTCATTTTCCTACAACACCACGTGTGCTTAAAGCTTAAAAATCATTAACTGGACCCACACAACCACAGCTTTGCATATCTTGTGATTTCTTTCTTGCTCTAAGCTCTTTAAGAAGGCACTGTTGCATAACTGTGAAACACTAAGTATTTAGGGTATTTAGAAAATGAATTGGTAGTTATTTTGATAATCAAATAAATGATTTATAGGGACAAATTATCAGTATTTCCAGTTTTTGACCTCTCAGAAATAAGAATTGGAGGCTCTTCTTTGTCACACGTGATTGTAATCTGAATTCATTGGGGTTTTGTGCTGGAGTTGGATGTCTTCATCCATATAAAGGGTATTTCCACAGTTTTTTGGTGTTGTGTAGACTAAAATAATAATAAAATAATACTTGCGGTTTGAAAATTTGCTTGTTCACTTCCTACAGATGTTTGATGAGATGCGTTTAGTGATATTGGGGCAGTGGTGGTCTAGTGGTTTGTGAAGCAAACTTGTAACCGGTGGGTCGCCGGTTTGAGTCCCCGGACTAGCAAGAGGTTGAGGTTGGGAAAGTGAGAGCGACCGCTTGTCCCAGTCACCACCACTGTGGGCCCTTGAGCAAGGCCCTTAACCCCTGACTGCTCCCCAGGTGCTGCACCACGGCAGCCCACTGCTCCTAGTATGTATAGTTAACCCCTTAACGGCTATTGTCGCAAATTTGCATCCTACCCTACCACATGCATTCAGACTGCAGCTGAGATAGCGTATGCATTCCCCCAATGCCGGTTTGTGCATATTCAGTACGTACCTAGGAACCTTTTGCAAGCACTGGTTTCTCGTAGGACCGGTCAGAGTGGCATTTGTTGCATCATACCTTTATATCTATTCTAAGTGCTATAGACAAATTAACAATCTCCACTTAATATAGCCTCAGCTTGAAAGCAAAAACACAAATAATATTTTTTTTATATCATTGTAAATAAATTCAGGCGTCAAGGGGTTAAGGTTAACTTTGAATAGGATGGGTCAAATGCAGAGAAGGAATTTCCCCTAGGGGATCAATAAAGGTTAGATTATTAGATTATTGTCATTATTAATTAGGGTTTGGGGCTGTAGTTGGACAAAATAAGAATAGATTTGGATGCCACTGTCCATTTAACGGGTATTTCCACTTTTTTTTTTTTTTGCATTGTGTAGACTAAAATAATAAAATAATACTTTCTACAGATGTTTAATGAGATGCGTTTAGTAACATGCTTCTCATCAACAACATATAATTAACTAGGCCACTCAGATGGCATCAGTGAAGTATGTTTCCTGCGAGGAGTCTTATCTGATGCAATCTGGCAAAGTGAAGTGAAACCCAGCTGTAGTCATTCAAAGGAGAGGATGTTCAAAAATGGCGTTTATTTAAAAAAAAGGGAAAAAAAAGAAACCACCATGCTGACTTCTGCATCTTTAAACACAAATGCTGTAGATAGAAAATGGTGTTGGACATTGACACAAAGCGTCCCCACAAAATAAATAAATACATAATCCTCCCAATATCTGCAGAAGAAATGAAACAAAAAAAAAGAAAGAACAGAAACGCAGAGAATCCCATCGCACAGCTACACACCAGACTGTGTCACATCGGGGAGTTTACACCAGACGACAGAACAGAAGATCGGGAGAACTTTCGACATATAGTTTAAAATTCATACAGTGTCAAACTCGCGCCTCGAGGAGAACAATATATAAGCTGCCGTCATGTGGTAATTTTAATACGCCTTCGCTGAGGTTGTGATCTCAGGTAACAGATAAGAAGGTCGACTGTATAGGAGCCTTAATGTTAAATCTGTAGTTGGTATTTTGAGCCCTGGGTTCCCTCGTAGGATTTCCAATGCTTTGTGATTTTTAATTAATGCAGGAAACACGGTTTTTGTTCCTGCTAATTTGACTTGTTCACTTTCAAGTTGTCTAAAAGGTCTCGTGTGATAGCCTCAGGTATGAAGCCACGGTGTCTAGAAAAAAGGGGGTAAACAGCTAGCCGGGTTCTGTCCAAAGCAAATAAAACCATCTGTTAGCATCTCTGAAGTTCACAGATTAGCAAGTTGTGTCTTGTGTGATTAATCTGTGCACAAAGGAAAACATAACACTGACAGTTTGTGGTTTTGGAGGGAGGGTTTGAAATATAGCAACAACAAAAAAAATACAAATGCAGCATGTGATGTTTAATAATGTCTGTGCAGTAAAAACACTATCTGATCATTGTGCTTTACACTTGATGAGGCTGTGGATTCACCTCAGTGGTTGAGAATTAGTTACTATCTGAACAGCTCATAACCTTTTAGTGAAAAGGTGGTTAAAATTTAGCCTTTTCTAAAAAAAAAAAAAATATATGGTGCCTTTTTCTACCCTAGTGGTAATCAAAGCGCTTTACAATGTGTTTCCCATTCACACACCAATGGCGACAGACTTCCATGCAAGGTGCTAATCTGCCATTGGGAGCAACTTCAGGTTCAGTGTCTTGCCCAAGGACACTTCGGCATGCGGAGGGGCTGGGGATCGAACCGCCAACCTTGCGATCAGTGGACAACCCGCTCTACCACCTGAGCCACAGCCGCTCTAAATCAGTAGTTAAACCTCAAAACTCCCTCTAAAACTACAAATAGTCAGTTTTAGATTTCCGTTTGTGTACATATTAAACAAAACACCTGATATTTAGTGAGCTTTAGAGATTTTTGTCGGCATGTTTTTGGAAATTCAGACAGTCTAGCGTTTCCTCGTGTCTAGTCTTCATGCTAAGCTACGCTAATCTCCCCCCAGCTTCATACTTTAAGACTTGTAACTATATATATATATATGAAATATTTACAGAAAGGTTGAACTGTTCCTCTAAGATGAGTTCTATTTGCTGCATGTGTGGTTATAAAATCATTAAAAGGCATTTGAAAAATGGCAATTGTGGGACAAAATGTGTGAAAATCTGCCGTGCATGGAAACCTGTGGAGGAAGTACCCTCTGGGCTCAAAACTAAAAACACTTTATTCTTGTAAGAAAAGGGAAAATATAAGTCATTTACATAAAGAAATTCCAGAGAGCACAATTTCAAACAGTGCAATCTACAGAAAAACAACAAAAAAATCAACATCTAAAACTCAAACCTCCATCTCAACACACCAGTGTTCCCACAAGGCAGCAGATGTTTAATTCCTTGTTTAGCTTCCACTAATGCAACAGACTGGAGCGCTGCACCTGACCGACTGCAGCTCCTGCTTATCCAGGAGCCTGCAAACAAATAAACCTTCTACACGCATGTTAGCATTCAGAGTTAAACCATACAACTTCAGTGTGGTTTTTTTTATAATGGAAATGCTGGTGTGAGGGAATGCATGTGCCCCAGGTCTGGATCTAATGCGCTGAATTAACACTGAACTGAGCGCAGCATGAGGAAGCAACAATTAAAAGCTTAAAGGCTGTTTAGTGACCGACTAGGTTGGTTTAAAAGTAGCACAGGTCTTACGGTAGCTTGGACGAGTTTCCAACAAGGCTGCTGTCCTCAAGCTAATCCTACGCTGGCTGGGAGCTGCTGTAGGCTTTTCATGCTTTCTTGACCTGACAAGGTGAGGCCGCCTCGGACATACAGTGAGGTAAGAGCTATCAGATGCAGAGGAACGTGGTGAATAAGCAGCCTGCGCCCTGTTGGCGCCTGGGAAAATCACTGCGTGAGTTTAATTTGATCCCTGCAGCGACGGTGAGGCCGCTGTTTGATGAGAAACAGAAAGATTTCAACCACATTTACACATGTAACAGGGTTAGAAAGATGTGTGTTGTTGGTGGCAGTAACAGACAGATTCTCAGTCATCCAGGTCATGGTTATCCTTGTAGTTTAAATCGTAGCATCTGGACTTGCTGGAGTTTGTCGAAGACGTTCCACCTCTCATCCAAGAGGCTTCATCAGAGGTGAAACGTCAAGTCCAGATGCTACGATTGAAACTACGAGGGTAACAGCCAGGTACTTTCACAAACACACTCATCTTCTAGGCAAGTTCACAGCTTAGTGTTGGTCACATTACATTAGCTGACAGGAATCTGCATTATATCATCAAGAATGTTCAAAAATACAAAGACCCACCCATCAACTAGAGACATTTTCTAGTTGCGAGTGCTGAAAACTTGAACTCAAATTGTGCAGATATCAGTTTTCTGCAGATCAGCACTTAGGCTGGAAACGCACATCCATCAGTGATATTCATTAAGAAATAAGAGGTTTTAGAGGATCTGCTAACTGGAAAAAAGGAGGCCAGACAAGCTCTGACTGTGTCTTTTTAGACTCTGGACATTCAATTCTTTTTAGCATGTTTTCACAGATAACAAAAGCAGTTGTTCACCAGCGCTGATGAAAGCGGACACACAGGGAGAGAATTCACAACACAGAAGTCAGAGAGCAGAACTTAAAAAAACGAGTCACATCCACCTGAAAGTCAGCATTTTCCATCCCACTTGTGTCAGTTCAATATGATGCAGGCGGTAAAAAAACAAAACAAAGTATTGCACTGGTTTGGTGTGAGTCTATGGATGGGTGGTCATCATATAAATAACAACAGCAAGAACCAAACAGTAATACCATAATAATAATAATGCTAATAGAAACAGTTCAGACTAAGGTCCCCCCTCCCTCTGCTGCTTTACCACTGCTGCCAACTGAAGTCGTCGTTGGATCCGAAGACGAGGAAGAAGCCCAGGATGGTCCCGAAGATGACTACGTTGCCCGTTAGCACGAGCGCACACGCCCCCCAGGCGATCTGTAAAGCGGCGCATTAATAATTCAGGTTAACAAATGCTGCCACTGAGCTGATCTAGGACAGAGTCTTAACAGGCGTGTTAACAAGCAACAGTTTACAGAATCAGTTCCACACGATGCTCCGTGCTCGGGTTTATCTCTCTGCTACCTGTAACTGTTAAGGTGATTTTGTTTGGGGGTTTTTCTCTTCAGTAAATTGGGTTGCACCAGTCAAACACAAGAGATGTCTAAGCTCGTAAAGTCTCGTGTAAAACAGGTGAATTGCTAAATAACATCTGCACCAGCGTCCAATCAGAACACAGTATCACAACGTTTAAGTGTTTGGAGTCGATCGTAATCCTGAGACCCCTTTTATTAAATTTTCAACATGCAACTTGCAATGAGAGAACACCTTCTCTTGTGTTTATTTTGCCACTTTTAACTGATCAAAAGATATACTAGGGGTGTCCAAGTCGACCCTAGGCCGCTTCACCTTATCCCTCTGCTTGCTTTCCCTACATTTCTGGTCAATAAACAAACAAAGAAACACAAGACTGGTGCTGTCCCAGATTCAGGGTAGTAATAAGCCAGCCTTCTACAATGAATAAAACCGTAGTAAAACATGTTAGCCTACTACCCTACAGCTTATTAGCGTAAAACTGGAGGCGTTATGCATGAAACACTTCATTTCTGTTTTATGTGGTCATGTTTTGTTGGGGTTGGACAGCTGGAAGGAGATTACTCAGAAACAAAGAGAGTTTCTTCCAGAGGATCACTGGACTCTAGTACCCCTTTTCCACCAAGAAGAACCAGGTCCTAGTTCTGGTGCTTAGTTGGTTCAAATCTGGTTCCTCCTAAGAACCTGTTTGCTTTTCCACTGGCAAGGAGCCAAGTTGGAGCCACGCCATTGCTTGTATTGATTACATAGCAGTTAAACAAACGCAGTAAGTTGATGATCTATGTTTATCTTTATAGATGGTCTTAAGGCTGATTGCAAGGCGGAGGTCGCCTGTTGCCTGGACACATCCACGTTCACGCTACTGGTGGGACACAATTGTACCGGATTTCAGCTCCAGCAGTTTGTACAAAACATTCGTGTGTCCCGGGAGTCATTCCAATACATCTGCAATCGGACCAGGGACGTCCTGGTGAAAAAGGACACTAAGGACCACTTGTGTGTCCCTTTCCACCGTTGATCATTGGTCATGATAAACCCGCCCCCAGCCCCTGACGTACTCGGTGCTTAGCTCTGGCCCAGCAAAGAGTTGGTGCTAGCTAAACCAGTTTTTAGAACCTGGAGCCAGTGCTTAGGTGGAAACACAAAGACCTGGTGCTAAGTCAGGCTCTGGCTCTGAACTAGCACTGGAACCAGCTCGGTGGAAAAGGGGTATAGGACAGCCCAAAGAGTAACCGCCAGAAACTGAACTTGATAGTTGTCAGTGAAACGGAACGCTGGTACCATTTGTTGCGCAGTGCTTTTGTAAAAGGCAGCTGAATTGATAACATCTGCATCATTGTAAAGATAGAAGAAGTCAGTGCAGCTTCTCATTCATCACTTGCTGATGGTGAATGTGCTCTTTGTTGTCGTACCGTGGCTGTACAGCTGAAATATTTACTAACTAGCTCGTGTGTTGCAGCCTGCTGTAATTAACTGTGGGTAATTTAGGAGATAGAGCTAACCATCTCCCCACCCTGCATCTGGAACCACCACTCCTCCTCATCACCACTACGAAGAGCACTAACAAGCTACCAACTTACTACATCAGCTCTTGCGAAGACGATGGGCAAGCCGAAGGCCGAAATGACGATGCCTGTCGTGAGAAAGATGGCCAGCTCTTTGCAGGCGTTGCTGGCCGAGTCTGTGTCATCGACCACCCTCCGCGAGATGCAGTAAGGGATGGGAGAGAGGATGTAGAAGAAGAGGAGGAACAAAGGCCAGTATTTGCTGCAGAGAGAGAGAGGAGGGGGGGAGAAAGAGAGAGAAACGGGGGGAAGTGAACGAGACATAAACACCCACATGCTGTGATGATAAAGGAAGCAGTGGAGGGAATTGAAGGAGCACTCGACACACTGACTTCACAGGTGTGTTTAGAGGATGGAGCTACGTTTCCATGATCTTTGGAGGATCTATAATAATAAATAAACTCGTATTATAAGCCTGAGACATTTAGTAGATCCACAGTTAGGACGGCTGGGATCTTTCTGTGTGGTGTTTGCATGTTCTGTGCAGCGTGGGTTCTCTCCAGGTTCTCCAGCTTCCTCCCACAGTCCAAAAACATGCTGAGGTTAATTGATGATTCTAAATTGTCTGTAGGTGTGAATGAGTGTGTGCTTGTCTCTATGTGTAGCCCTGTGATAGACTGGTGTCCCCTGCCTTCGCCTGAGTCGGCTGGGATAGACTCCAGCCTCCCAGGACCCTACAGAGGATTAAGTGGTGTATAGACAATAGATGGATGATAGTTCAATTAGCTGAAGAACAAATCATAATTATTGTGAACCGAAAACGGATTAAAACAATTTAACGAACAGCAAAACTTTGGAAATGTACTGCCTATTTAAAATAACTGTAATTATATCACAACTAAATCAAAACATCTACGATACGAGTCAAATCCAGTGCAGTGAATGAGCCTCCTGCTGAATTTCCCAACTACTAACTAGCATTTTGTCTGTGTAACTGCAGAGCAATGCAGACATTAGGGGGCAGTGGTGGCCTGGTGGTTTGTGAAGTGAACTTGTAACTGGTGGGTCGCCGGTTCGAGTCCCCGGACTGGCAAGAGGTTGAGGTGGGGAAGTGAGAGCGACCGCTTGTCCCAGTCACCACCACTGTGGGCCCTTGAGCAAGACCCTTAACCCCTGACTGCGCCCCAGGTGCTGCACCGCGGCAGCCCACTGCTCCTAGTCTGTATAGTTAAGGTTAACTTTGAATAGGATGGGTCAAATGCAGAGAAGGAATTTCCCCAAGGGGATCAATAAAGAGAGATTATTATTATATTACAAGGCATAGAGTCTACTTTGATTGAACGTAGGAGTATAAATCAAGATTTGCTCTGCTGAAAGTCTAAAAGAATCTGAAGAACTGGCTCCAGGTTATTTTTGGGGGGCCCTGTGAGAAGGTTTATCTGGCCGTGCATCTGCAGCTGTATTTAAAGCTGTAAATCTGAGATGGGATCACCACAGGAGCACCTGAGTATCACGTGTGAACAGTGTCCCACACACACTCACACACACACACACACAATCCCAGGCTCACATGGTGCGTGGTGTAGCTGTACTCACTCGTACACAGGGAGGGCACATCCAAGCATGAGGAACATGAGGCCGATGGCCCCTCCAAAGGAGAGGCTGATGAGAGCTGGAAGAGAGGCAGAGCTGCAGTGAGGATCCAACAGAAGCATCAACAGTGTGCAGCAGGGCCCCTGGATGGATGCTGCTGGGGCTATCATGTGATGAATCAGCTGGTTCACGTGTTAACAGCTACATTAACAGGCTTAGCAGGCACATGTTAAACTCTGAGAGAAATGGTCCGAGCGGCTGCTTGTTAACAGAAATTAATCCGGGCAGCAACAAGCGCAGCATCTCAATGAGCGCCTGAAGTTAAGGTGCAGCTAGCTTTAGCATCACAACGGTAATTACTACGTTGTTACAGCAGAGAACGAGAATGGCACTAAATACGGTGTCATAATGCAGCATTAAAAGCCTGTGGTGTGTTAAATAGTAAACTAAACAATTCATATAACGATATTAACCATGTAGCGGTTTACAATGAGGCTTATTCAGCCAGCTAATGCTAACGACTGTGTTGGCCCTGCGGCTAACTACTTGTACCGTTAGCTAGCGGGACGTGACAAACGCAACCGTCCGTCTGCGGCACATTTACACACAATTACACTGACTGAGCCGGAATCTAGAGGCTCCCTGAAGTCGATGAAAAGCGGCCACTGCTTACCTTTAATCCCGGCCATTTCTCCTGGACAAAAGCTCGACTCACAGCCCTGACTAGTGACAACAGTGCCCCCTCCTCCGCTGCCGAGTCCGACTGAACCTCCAACCCTGCCCGGCCTGCCGCCTTCAAGGGCCGCAAGAAAGCTCGGAATTAAAAACGCTCTCTCAGAAACAACCTCATAAAATCTGATAAAAGAAAAGATTATGATTTTTTTTTTTAATAATAGATAATGTAATGACGATTATTTTCACTGCAGACTAATCTCAAGATTGTTTTTTAGATTAGTTATTTAGTCAATTAAATGTTAGAAAATTGTAAAATATGTCAATGAGGTAAGTTTTCCAACACTGAACAATAACATCATATCATCATCATCATAATAATAATAATCTAACCTTTATGGGGAAACTCCTTCTCTACATTAATCAGTATGTGTTGAATTAGTCGGCAAATATTTTGATAATCATAATAATAATCTAACCTTTATTGATTCTCTTGGGGAAATTCCTTCTCTGCATTTGACCCATCCTATTCAAAGTTAACCTTAACTATTCATATTAGGAGCAGTGGGCTGCCACGGCGCAGCGCCCGGGGAGCAGTCAGGGGTTAAGGGCCTTGCTCAAGGGCCCACAGTTTTGGTGACTGAGACAAGCGGTCGCTCTCACTTTCCAACCTCAACCTCTTGCCAGTCCGGGGACTCGAACCGGCGACCCACTGGTTACAAGTCTGCTTCACAAACCACTAGGCCACCACTGCCCCCATAATCAGCAATATTACTGTCTAAATAGTGTGCAATATCAGCTTCAGTATTGCATGTAATGTTTCACTTGGCTGTGTAATATTTCATTATAATGTACAATATCACTTTTTTTTTTTACACCAGTAACCCAAATAACTCAAAGATATTCAGTTTTTTGTCATAAAGAAGAAAGAAACTATAAAATATTAATATTCTAGAAGCTGGAATCAGAGAATTTAGATGGTTTTCTTTTGTAAAAAAACGGTTTAATTGATTATCAAAATAGTTTCCAATTAAGCTGAAAGTTGACTGACTAATTGCTGCAGCTCTGATTATTCAGGTTGTAAATCGAGAGAAAATTATTGTGGAAAGTTGTGATAATGACTTATCAGTTAGAGCTGCAATGATCTGTCAAGTAACTTTGAAAATAAAATCATAACTTCAGCTTTTTTTACCCCAAGAAAGCTGCCAAGTATTTGCTCGTAGCCTCTCTTGGTGAGGATGTGATTCAGTTCTTTGCTGTACAACATACTAAAAGGGATTTGGGGGATTTTTCGACTGATTGTCAAATAAAACAACACATTTAATGGCATGTCCCACCAGGAGGAGGCCTCGGGGTAGACCTAGGACACGCTGGAGGGACTATGTCTCTCGGCTGGTCTGGGAACGCCTCGGGGTCCCACCGGAAGAGCTGGAGGAGGTGTCTGGGGCGAGGGAAGTCTGGGCCTCCCTGCTTAGACTGCTGCCTCCGCAACCTGGCCCTGGATGAGCGGAAGAAGATGGATGGATGGATGGATGGATGGATGGATGGATGGATGGATGGATGGATGGATGGATGGATGGATGGATGGATGGATGTACAGACTTTACACAGTGTTGTGTGTTTGTGTTTCAGTCTGAGGTCAAAAAGTCAGTAAGTGGCTCCAGAATTGAAACAGTTTGAGAGTGAACCTTAGATTCTTTTGCCTCCAGCTGCAGGAGTTCAGCCATGCTGTG
>OMNN01100165.1:0-17308 GCA_900302755.1 Chromis chromis | reverse complement strand
GATGCATGGATGGATGGATGGATGGATGGATGGATGGATGGATGGATGGATGGATGGATGGATGGATGGATGGATGGATGGATGGATGGATGGATGGATGGATGGATGGATGGATGGATGGATGGGTGGCATTTAATGATTTTATTACTGGCATTTCAAGATTTTCCAACTTATTTTATCTAACAAATCATAGGCAGATTAATTGATAATGAATTTAATTGTTAGCTCCTTTGGAGTAACAGTTACTTCATTATTCATCCAATATTTCTAACCATCTTGAATGTGAGGGGTTTTGTTGTTGTTGCTGTCAGTGAAAATTGATTATTACTTGGTTTTGGACAGTTACTATTCAGTTCATTGTCAGAGAAACCATAAAATATTCACATTATCAAGCTGGAATTGCTCAAATTGATGAATCATTATCAAAATAGTTGTAGATTCATTTAATAGTTCACTACTAATAGGTTAATTGATTAGTTGTTCCAGCTGTAAATGATAGATGTGTGAATTTCAGACTGTTGTTAAGAGAAAACAAGCAGACATCACCTCACCAGCAGAATAACTGATGGTTTAAAAGGTTAGCTTCTCCCCTAAAATTATTTGATTGTATTTTTCATTGGAGCTGAACAGTTAATTGAAATGTTATTAAATTTGCAATATTCCGATCTGCCTGTTATTATTTCAAATATAGTTGTACTAAGTTGTTTTATGACGTCCGTCCATGTGATGTCATGTATTGGAACGACAAACATTTATTCTTATTCTTTTATATGTTAAAAATTAATGTATATGGCTTGATAAGATAGTAATTGCTTCTTATATTGTTGTTTAGTATGCTTTTGTTGTTGTTCAGTGTGTGTGCAGTGTGTCCCGCAGTGGTTGTGCTTTCTCCGACTCTGTGCGTCGGAAGTGAAGGGATCATTTGGCTGCGCCACTACTTAAATAAAATAATAATAATAACATATCCCAAAGATGTCAAGTCTTTACAAACACTGAAAGCGCATCGAGGTTTATGACTCGGGTGTGTTCATTTGGTTAGTAATACATTTAAAACTAATAAATTGTCATTGACCCGGAAGTGAACTCGTTCTGCTTCCTCCGTCCTGAGCGTCCATTCAGCGAAGATGGCGAGCGGAGGAGTGTCGGTGGCTTCGCTGTGGACCGAAGTGAACCGCTGCGGGCAGAATGGAGACTACACCAGGGCCCTGAAAGCTCTCACTAAAAGTAGGTGCTCGTGTCTGTCAGCGGCGGGTTTGAAAACAGGAGCGGAACGGCGGAGAAACGGCGGACCGACGGTGCTTTTCTCCTGCTCCCAGTTAGCATGACCAGATGTTAGCATGCTGCTATGCTAACGGCATATATGCAGCTTTTAGGTCTAGAAAACCTGCGACGCTGCTCCCAGGATCAAACTACTGCTTAATGTAGTGTTTTTAAGAAATGTTTTCGATAACTCAGCTGTTGTCTGCGTCTTATGCGTCTTAAATAAATGTTATTTTGCCACATATGTGCGCCGTGGGTCTGTGATTACTGACGTGTCCCTAGCCTGACAGCTAGCTTATGGCTAGCTAAGTCGCTTTCCTGAAGACTAGCAGAGTTTCAGTAAAAATCACTGGACTTCTCTTTTTTATCAGTATTTCCTACACATAGAAGAATCCTGTGCAATGTGTATAATTTCAATATATTGCAGGATCTTGTGCAATTTACATATGGAAGTATTTGTTCTGTATTTTTTGTAAATACAGGAGATTGTGCAGTATTAATACTTCAGTGTGCAACATGTGCAACCACTGCCTGGTTTCCCTTGTCACTATTTGTATATTGTATGTATGCATTGTATGTTTGTGTATATTTGTTAGTCATTTTTGATTTATACTGATGTCCTAGTGTTTTTGCTGTATCCATATTGCTGCTGTAAAGGATTATCATATCAGCATGGATGATTGAGAATCTACACAGACGCTTTCTTGGAAACCTTTAGTTACTGTAATCTGCATTACTGAGCATCTTTCTGTTTTTCTCCCACAGTTTTACACGAGAACAGGGACGACGTGACAGCCCTTCACTGTAAAGTGGTTTGCCTTACCCAGAATGGGAGCTTCAAAGAGGCGCTGAATGTCATGAACACTCACGCCAAAGTGCTCGGCAGGTAAACGACACACTGTCACTCGCCTGTGCTTGTTTTGTTTTTTTTTGCAATAATAACAGTAGCTGTATTCATATCGCACTTCTCAACACACAGGTATAAGGTGGTTTAACGTAAAAACAAATAATCACAGAAATACAATTTGAAGTTTAAAATAGAAATGCATCCATTGTACATAAACCTGGTGGACTGAGAGGCAGCTGCTTATTCTGAATGGTTCATCTGGAAGCAGCAGGATGTTAGAAGGCAATATTAAACAAAGTATGAGCTGGGCGACTAAGCTGTGATGTAGTCAGGGTTAAATAACGCCTACTTTACAGACCTCTTTTATTAATATAATCAGATGAGATTATTATTTCTGCTAGAGCTGAAGCTAACAGGTGTGTTTAGAATTATTTTTAATAACAGCAGTGTTGACTGGAAAATATATTTTAATATTAACATAGTTATGTGATGAATTAGTTTGTAGACTTGTGGAAAATGAATCTGCAAAGTTGTGATAATGAGTTACCATTCAGAGATGCAATGATTAGTTCAGAAATTTTGATAATTAAATAATGATAATAGTCTTTTGGGGTTTTTTTGTAGGAAAAATGGCTAATTATTTACTGATTCCAGCCTCTCAAATGCGAGGATTTAATAAAATTCTTTGTTGTTTATGATACTGAATGGAATATTTGGGGGATTTAGAACGTCTGTTAAATAAAACAGTATATTTGCAGTTATTTGAAAGGTAATCAGCAGATTAGTCAAGAATTGTTAGCTCCTTTTGTCATACATTTGTTTACATTATTAATAAAAAAAATTTTTAGCTCCAACTCTTGCTGTTTGCTGTTTTTAAGTTGCTGTAAATTGACAGTCATTGGATTTAACACAGCTGGCTAAAACTAGACATGAGATAGTTCTACCTTTTTATAGACTACATTTATTGACAGTTCAATTTTGGTTGTGGAGCAAAGACTTTCCCAAAAGCAATTCACGGGGATTCCCTGAGGGATATAGGCAAAACTAAACAACTATGTGTTCATTTGACTTTTAAAACACAAATAAATCAGCAGTAAGGCTGTTACAAACTTGTACTAGGTCCAGATTGTGATTTCTTGAAATGTATGTATATTTAAATGTAGACCAGAAGCTGAAAGTTCAGATCAGCTCTATAACCAGAATACAACTAGTGAAGATGTTTGAGAATCATTATGACACATTCAGGCTCAAGACATTATCAGCACATTCATTTCAGTTTTAAATAATCCATTTACTATAAGCCATGCCATTTAGTATTCTAACTACATACAACGTTTACAGTGTTCCTGTCTTGCTTTTCACTCTAAACCAGCAGACTACTGGCGAGGTGTCTTGCTTTTGACATTTTCTCCTTTTAAAAACTTGTTTTTTCATCTCTTTCCTCAGTGAGGTTGTGTTTGAGAAGGCCTACTGCGAGTACCGGCTGAACAGAGTGGAAAGTTCCCTGAAGACCATTGAAGCTGCTCCTGAGCAGACAGACAAGCTGAAGGAGCTTTACGGTCAAGTGGTGAGTCTCACCAAATTCTGATAGTGTCTTCTTTTTATGTAGATTATAGTGAATATTTGCTCTTTGGGTGAGAGGAGCCAGTGTTATTGACCACCTTACTGTAAAAGAAGCCCATCAGAATTAGTCTATTACTAATGTGAACTCTTCTAAGTTGCTGATGATAGGTATGTAGTATCATATAATCTTAATCAACGTGACTTATGCAGCCTCAGATCTCTTACTATATACATATTATACATCAACTGTCAGCTTAGTATTTTGGCTTTTGTAACTGTGTGCACCCAACAATTCTGATTTTGAGAGGGTAAAAACATCTGCTGAGCTCACCTGGCTCTGTTTGTCCTCTCTAGTTGTACAGACTAGAGCGCTACGATGAGTGCAAGTCCGTCTACACAGACCTGATCAGGAACTCCCAGGACGAGTACGAAGAGGAGAGGAAGACCAACCTCGCTGCTGTGGTGGCTGCGATGAGCCAGTGGGAGGAGGCGCCGATGGTACACGACTGTCTTTAAACTGATGGTCTTTTAAATGCAAAATAGCAAACACTTCTTCACTCAGAAGTGGAGTCCGACTGGTTTTTGATTTCAATTATTCCTGTTCATTTTAAGATTGTGTTTAATTTTTCCGCTGCAGGATGATCTGGGTATTCCCGAGTCCACGTATGAGCTCTGTTACAACGCCTCCTGTGCTCTGATTGGCCAAGGACAGCTTACAGAGGCCCTCAATAAACTACGGCAAGCAGAAGGTCAGTGCATTTACTTTGTGTTTTCTGTGTCAAGCTGCTGTTTGATCCAGTTTTTAAATGGTTTAATGATGTTTGACATTAAAATATTGTTTCTTTTGACAGAGCTTTGCAGAGTCTCACTGGCTGATGATTCTGTAAGTGTTTCTTTGCTTTTCTGGCACATTGTTATTAAAAATTTCTTCCATAAAACAGTGAAATAAGCTTAGATAACACCTGTGGAACTTTGTTTTTGTGAATTTATTTAGCTAAATATGAACTGTAGGATTTCACAAGTTTATAAAAGGCACAGACATTTATGCAAATCTTGTGTTTGAGTTTAGCTGTAACGACTGATGGAAAAATATCGATACTACAAGAAACTAGCAATTAAACGGCTGGTTTGTCCCCATCAGGATGTGACTGAGGAGGACATCGAGTCGGAGCTGGCCGTCATCCATTCACAGATGGCGTACGTCATGCAGTTGCAGGGTCGGACGGACGAGGCTCTGCAGCTCTACAACCAGGTCATCAAGCTCAAGTGAGTCGAGGCTGCATCACCTCAGATTTAGTCCCAGCACAGATGAGAGCATTGGACAAGACGTTTTTCTAGTTTTTATTCGCATTATGATGTTAAATTGAGTGTTTAACAGGCGTCCAAATTTCAGTTTTAAATAGATGCTTCATAACATGCTGTAATTGTGTGCTTGAAATCCAGGCCGTCAGATGTGGGGCTGCTGGCTGTGACTGCCAACAATATCATCACAATAAACAAGGTGGGTGGAGAGCTCGCCAACTTTACTGACATCAGTAGCTTTTAACAGCAGAGGTAACTTACGTTGACTCAAGCCAGATGTTAGTTGCAACTTAGCGGACTGGAGACTTGCTTGACTAACATGGATAAACGTTTAATCTTTGACTTCATGACTTCAGACTGGACTTACTCTTGAGACAAAGGATTCGAAAGGACTTGAAAAGTTTCTGATATTAACGAAATATATGTTGTCGTTGTTTTGGGTTAGTTTACAATCTGTCAATGCACAAATAAGTGATGGGCAGTGGTGGCGCAACAGGTTAAGCCCCTGACTACTGATCAGAAGGTTAGGGGATCGAATCCCACTGCGACCACTGTTGGGCCCTTAAGCAAGGCCCTTAACACCTGACTGCTCCCCGGGCACTGCACTGCGGCAGCCTGCTACTTATTTGTATAGTAGGATGGGTTAAATGCAGAAGTTGAATTTCCCCAAGGGGATAAATAAAGGTTAAATTATTAATTAGTATTATTATAATTATTATTAATCAGAAGTGGTTTGTAAAAATTTTTATTTGAATACTTTTATATTTCCATAACATTAGCTGTTAGCCTTTAGATCATCGTGAAGCAGCCTCCAGATCAAAAATTATCCCAAACTCTTCTCATCCCAAATTTTTATGGGACACTTCAACTGCAACTTTTTTGAAAAGATGCTGGTATGTTTGCCCATAATCATATTTTGATAGTGTTTCAGTGTTGTTTTGGGGTGCAGTGTTCTGTTTAGAGTCATAGTGCACATGCTGAATCCTGAGCAATCGAACCAACTGAAGGACCAGATTTCAGAAATTGATGATGCCATTAAGAGAGTAGAAGCATTTCTTTCAGTGTTATCTGTTGAACTGATTGAACATGTTGGCTAATTAGCTTTGATAGGCCAAAATGGTGTGACCCTCCTGAAAGGAAGTCAGGGCAGGAGGCTTAATGCTGAGATGTAAATGATTTAGGTTTGTACTTGTCATCTCCCTTTTGAGTCCTTCATAACTGTACGGTTGTATTATAATTTCAAATTTAGACCATCTGTTGTGTTCCTTTAGGAGGCTTGGTATTGCCTGCCTCAAAATGACAAATATCAATCAATAAATGAGATAAGCAGGCTGTCAGTTAATATAGAAAATACAACTTTTGTCTTTTAGCTGGTTTAAATGTGGAAACTGGAGTGGATCATCAGAATTTTGTATGACTTGACTAAATTGGGAGTAACTTGGGACTTGCTTGTGACTTGAACATGAGCACCAGCATTCAAGCCATGACCCTTAACGCTCTGTCTGTCTGTCTGTCTGTCTTACCTCAGGACCAAAATGTGTTCGACTCAAAGAAGAAGGTGAAACTGACGAGCGCCGAGGGTGTCGAATACAAGCTGGCAAAGAAGCAGCTGCAAGCCATCGACTTCAACAAAGCCCTGCTGGCCATGTACACTAACCAGGTGCGGTTGTAGCTTGAAACCATCTGTGGTTCAGTAAAAGGAAACCATACATTTTAACACTGATCACAGTTTGTTGTTCCCGTCAACAGGCTGAACAGTGCAGGAAACTGTCGTCCAGCCTTCAGTCTCAGAACCCAGGTCACCCTCGGCCGGTCCTAATCCAGGTGGCTCAGCTGTGCAGGGAGAAGCAGCACAGTCGGGCCATCGAGCTGCTCCAGGTACTGTGTCCATATATTCCATACGCTAATATAGGTGGGATATGTGCTGCTAAAATGGCTTACTTGCGTACAGCACTGGGTTGTAGAGCGCTTTCCTAGCAGACTTCAACTCATTTAGAAGGTGTGAACTCGGGCCAGTAGGTATTAAGCATCACAGAAGTCTTTGTCATGGTGGCCCTTTACTGGCTAAACTCCCACAATGCTCTCTGCTTGCCAACACTGAACTGCCGGTAGTACGAGTGAAATATTAATCGCAATAAATCAGTTTACTCTTCAATAACCTCATTCAAAGTATTAAATTAATCATAACCGTTGAACGAGCCCTGTAACTTAAACACTATCATATATTATACTGCTTATTTTATACTAGTGTGTAAGCGGCTTTTTATTGCTGTAGTTGGTTCATTTGGAGGTGGAGGTTTTTAACTGCTTCAATTATTATTTTAATTATAGTTAAAATTGATTATTAATTGTTTGTAAAAATTCAGAAAATAGTGACAAATACTGATTATTCCTATGTAAGTAAAATCCTAACTAAAGCTATCACATAAATGTAGTGGAGTGGAAGTATAAAGCTGCATGAAATGGAAATACTCAGTTCAGTACCTCAGAATTGTAATTAAGTACAGTACTTGAGTAAATGTTCATATTTTTTTGAACTCACTCAGCATTTCTCTCTATTTTCTGTGCACACAATTGAAGGATGCTTTAAAACACTTGAAAAAAAAAAAAGACTTTGTGAAATGTTCAGTATTGTTTGCTGATTGAATTTTGTTTTGTTTTCCAGCAATTCTCAGATCAAAATCCAGAGACTGCGTCTGGCATCAAACTGACGATGGCACAACTCTATTTAGTCCAAGGTAAAGGCATGTTTAATGCTTTTAGACAGACTCTCTAAGGACATGATGGCAAATGGAAATGTTAACGTTTCCATCTTTCCATAAGAAACACATGGATCTTTATTTTAACTTTGGTGTCAAATAATCATCCGTGGTAAAATGTTCATAAACGAGAAGTACAACTTGAAAGGGAATAGTTTCTATACCTTAATATTGAGTTTTAGCAATGTAACTTAGAAGAGATTAGCTTTTTCATGTGTTAAATGCTGATTTGTTTTTGGTCTTTAGGTCATGTAACAAAAGCCTGTGACGTTCTGAGGTCCATTGAAGAGTTCAAGCACAAATCAGGGATGGTAAGACCAAAGTGAAAACCATATTATACAGAAGTTTATCACAACTGTTTCCACCATTTCTGTATTATGTTGTTTCTGTAACGTAATGGCTTGTTTTAACGGAGCGCCCTGGTTGCCGTCTCATGAGCTTTTCTCTCAAACATCTAAATGGTGCTTGTGACTTTTCAGATTTCCGCTCTGGTGACGATGTACTCCCATGAAGAAGACATCGACAGCGCTATTGATGTTTTCAAACAAGCTATCGAACATTACCAGTCTGAACAGGTTTGTGTCCAGAATTCTGATATTTAATTAAAACCTGAACATCGACATCAGAACATTGAAAACTT
The DNA here is from genome assembly GCA_900302755.1 of Chromis chromis. Taxonomy (NCBI): domain Eukaryota; kingdom Metazoa; phylum Chordata; class Actinopteri; family Pomacentridae; genus Chromis; species Chromis chromis. The sequence continues at coordinate 8,937 of OMNN01100165.1, read as the reverse complement.
TGTAGAGGTAGATTTTTTAGCAGATATGTTGCATTGAGTTGCAGTCGACTGTACAGCTGTAGTAAAAGTGTTAAAGGTTGAACTGCACGTAAAATTTCGTCTGAGGAGGCAACAAACACACAAACTAGTGTCGGATATCTGAACGTGTTTCCACTGTATTCTTCCTCCACAGCCCGGATCTGCTGCACACCTGGCTCTTGTACGAGAAGCTGCCAATTTCAAACTGAAGTACGGCCGGAAAAAAGAAGCCATTAGTGACCTGGAGCAGCTGTGGAAGTGAGTTAAACCCTCGCTTAAACACTTGACCAGCTCAACATGTGTGAAGTCTGTTAGAGTGAAAACATAACAGAGCTGCAGGTTAGATCAAATATTAATCAAGCTCTTTCAAATACTGACAAACATTTTTTAAAGACACATCATTTAAATAAGTTCCCATTCATTCATTACATCTGTGGTTCTATGGGCAGCCTCTAACCTTTCTATGTTCTGTGTTTTCTAGAATTTGTTCTTTACGGCAATGAAACTTATTTTTTTATTTGTCTCAACAGGCAAAACACCAATGACGTCCACACACTGGCACAGCTCATCTCTGCCTACTCTCTGGTGGACACGGACAAAGCCAAATCGTATCCTTTGACCAGATTAAGTGTTTAAGTGTTTAAGATTGGTGTGAACATGCTGTTAGGTCCAAATGGTGAATAAGCAATGCTGTAATCATTAGTTTTTGGAAGAAAGTGTTCCATCCTTAGCGCTGGTCTCCAGCCTCAGCAAACACCTACCGTCTGCAGACGCCATGTCCTTCAACGTGGACGTGGACGAGCTGGAGAACTCCCACGGAGCCACATACGTCAGGAAAAAAGCTGCTAAAGTCGTAGGAGAAAGCCTTCCCAAAGAGCAAGGGTAAACCCTCTTTATACTGCCACATTTCCTTCCTTTCAATACTTTTTTAATTAGTATTTAATCATCAGAGAGGGAAGGATGAGCTTAGGTTGCTTCACATTCACCTTTTTTGCTTCTCTGTTGTCTTTACAGCCAAGACGAAATCAAAAAGAAGAAGAAGAAAAAGAAAGGTACGTCTGTGCTCAAACTGTGGATCAAAGAATTTAAGTAAAACAAATGATTAGTGTTCAGAAAGTCTTTGTTTCCTGCTAACCCTCATTTGTCACTGCAATATAAAGTCCTACCCCTCTATAGAAACAGCAGAACCATTGCTAGAAGTAGACTGAACTCAACTATGTCTTTTGTGAAGAATGACAGTTATAATGCTGTAAAATTCCTCAAAAAAGGACTATCCACAGGTGTTACTAATACTGGGGGGGGAAATGGCGACTCTACATACTATAGATATTTTACCACTAAAGGATTTTGATGACATATCGCAATTTTAAGCTTAGATTTGGGTGTTTTTCCTGTCAGAACAGTACAGTCACATTTATTGATCCCCTTGGGGAAATTCCTTCTCTGCATTTGACCCATCCTATTCAATTAACCTTAACTATACATACTAGGAGCAGTGGTCTGCCGCGGTGCAGCGCCCGGGGAGCAGTCAGGGGTTAAGGGCCTTGCTCAAGGGCCCACAGTGGTGGTGACTGGGACAAGCAGTCGCTCTCACTTTCCCACCTCAACGTCTTGTCAGTCTGGGGGCTCAAACCGGCGACCCACCGGTTACAAGTTCGCTTCACAAACCACTAGGCCACCACTGCCCCTAAAAGTGACATGCAGCAAATGGTCTTGAGCCGGACTCAAACTTACAACCGCTGCTAAGGGCCGGAGCTAATGTGATATTGCCTTAAGTCAGTGAGCTAAACGGCGGCCCATGGACACTGCAATAAATATGAGTGCATGTTATATAGAAAGTAAAACAGGTGAATTCAACACACAAAAACTGATTTGCCCTGAACATGCCTTGTTGGTATACATTTACTCAGCAATCCATGTCACATCAAAACAAGTCTCTCATTACCAGTGTAACCATCCAGTGAGATTCCAGGTTCACCCCTGGTGGCATGTACTTTTCTAATCCCTTATGCCAGACTGTGTAATGATGAGCCGTGTCCCCTCGGAGCCACTGTGCTGCCAGTTTCTCACATCACTGCCTCTCAGTCTCCTTACAGCAAATTAACACTGTGCATGAGAACTTGTCTCCCTGTGATTCCTGGTCAGCCTCCGGCCTTTAAAACATCACATTCTTGGGCCAGCTAGATCAGAGGAGCAGGAATTCTTCAGGGATTAAGATGGGCATTGTTCCTAGTGCATCTGCTGGCCACTGTGCCGAGCTGACAGCCAGGCCAGCCGAGGCAAAACGGAGCTCGCTGCCAGGAAGTTCGCCAATTAAGATGTGCAGGAATGCAAGAAGAGAAGTCACAGAGCTGAATCTGCACATTAAGATCACTGCTTCACTGACTTAAGTAACACTTGTTTACTCGACAAAAAGATTCTGTGCTATAAAACTCTTACCATTTGTTGTTCATCTCAAGGCAGACCACAACAAGTGACTAAAGGGACAAAAACCCATTAAATTGTATTAAAATGAAATGTCAGTTTGTGTTTGGCTCATAGGACATTTATGTTTAACTTATTTACTTAAGGTACTCTGTGCACTTTCAGACAACTGGTAGCCCCATGAAGGATTTTATTTTATTTTTTTTTACCAGTGAGACCATTTGTTTAACTCCTACAAATGCAAGAATGCAGGCACACAGCAGCAGGATACACAATCATGTTGATGGCTTCACAAAATTCCACTGATTTACAATGTGTGGTGGTGAGTAAAGCAACAAGGCTAAGATGAACGTAGCTAGCAAGCACAGATGTAAACAATACAAGTTTTTTATTTTAAAGTGAGCAATAACGGTCGTTGTCACGGAATTAACGTATTTACATTTTCCAAGAAGTACCAAATTCGAACAGGCAACACTGTTCTTGTAATTTTGCATCCCTACAGAACTTCATGTACATAAACATTCCTGTTTTTAATATTATTAGGACTACAAATTAACCATTTGCTGTTCCTTGCCACATACATATATGACTGGAGTCAACAGTCTTGTTATGGAGCAAAGAGCACAACAAATGCTGTAAACACTGTCAACAGCTGTGCTCAGTGTAGTCTATGCAGTGACATTCCTTAAGTCTGAAGCCTCCTCTGTCTTGGACCAAGCTTGTCCAATTGATTTTCAAAAGGCGGGTTAGTTTATGTAACCTACAAGAGTAGCACAGATGTTGACGGGCTTTGAACTTGTCTCAGTGAACAGTGAACTAATAAAATCCTCTGATAATCCCACCTACTATGACCTCTGAACTACCCCTGCCTAATGACCAGACCAAAACTATGCTAATCTGTCTTTGGTCAATGAGAGGCTAGACTGGGAATAATGGGCTCAAACTTAGATACACTCTAGACGTCTGGGTCTTAAAAATGTTTTCCCAGTGTCTTATCAAAGGCTGCTGGAAGGTGTAGAAAGATGGTTTGGGTAGAGGCTGGGAAAAATGTTTTAAAATGTCTCAAAGCAATAAAACCCACAATCTGAAAACATCTGGACAGAATTCAACAACCATAACTCATTCACTTTCACCTTTGCTGACATGTGGCGATTTCAGATCTTTGTTTTCCTAGGGAGGGGGCACGGCCAAAATTCTAATCCTAAAGAAAACACTACCATACAGGCTAACATTCATGCCAAGCTGACCACCTGTGCTGGAACTAGCTGCCATTTCACACAAATGGAGAGCATTTGGTTCCCACAGCTGATGACTGCATTACCCGCAGCATGAACCTCCCGCATGGGAATTTGCAACTTGCCCCTTAATTGAAGACAGATGCCACAAGAGCCAATCTGACGGTTATTAAAAGAAAGAACTGCAACGGATCATTTCTTCAGACGCACTGATAAACTTCCTTGTTCTTCTAATCGACAGGCTTTACACTGATCCAGGCAGTCAAAGCTTGAATTCCTTTCTTTAAACAAAACAAACAGATGATTAACCGGAGCAGATGCTGGCCAAGATACAGCAGTCATGCAAATAACAAAGAAATTTATACCGAGTCATCACCACAGACACGTTTAAAAGCTCACTCTTCAGAAATACACACAGACAAAAGTATACCTTGAGCCAAGATCTTAGGCTTGACATGTTATAGGAAAAGTGTCCTCAGGGGGTGAAGAGTCTCTGGAGCATTTTTCACTATTGACAGTCTGTTAGGGTTATGAGAGAAGTGAAACCAGTGAACATGTCTACAGAGGAAGCCAAAGGAAAAAAAGACTTCTCCTCCTGGGGAGACATGCCACTTTCTCCGTCTCTTCAAGAAGACTCACAGAGGGCACAGACAAGTCAGTGAGGATGTGACATCATATTTAATCACAAAAGTCTTTATTGAATACCAAGAGTCTTGCCAATTCATTGACTGTACATGCATTATCATTTAAAAGAAGAGAAAACTGCCAACTGAAGATGCACACAACAAATGACGTACAGTTTGGGCGCAACGCCGGAATCAAAACAGGAATATAATCAGCCTTTTGTGCAACAATTAAAAATGCTAATTCATTTCCCCTGGTGCAGAATGAGTAGATGGGAGCAGGAACTAAAAATAGCCTAGAAAATTCCTGCTTTAATTCTCTCTCACAGTCTGAGACCTACCGCATCACGATGAATAAACCGTCTACCCCAATACGGCCCACGGGAAACTGGAAGTATGACATAAGCCCCGTGGGATGCCTGTAGCCAATCACAGTGGGGCAGATTTCCATAAGACACCATCAGTCAGGACGGATGTTTACCTTCAGAGCAAATAAAAATCCAACCTGGCATGGCTTTCATAGGTCCAGAGTCCTACAAGCTAACTGAGACAGAGTCTTTATTATTCCAGCATCGGTGCCATGTTTATCTTGCATGACCTCTCTTTTGCCCTCTTACCCCGTCTAGCCCTGCAGAAAATACCCCCCGAAAAACAGCCTTTCTGTGAGTGCCCTCTTTCCCACATTACTCCTGCAGTTAGTCCCCTGACACACAGGCTTTAAGAGACTAACAGCTTTTCATTCACTGGTGAAAACAATACGCCCTGATGGTCGCTCTTCACCTCAATCAAATCCACATCCTTCACAAAGGCGCTGCCCTAACCTTCCCCCAGACACACAACATACGAGCTTCTTATGTCCACTGCATTTCTGAGCATGCTGCTTGGATGAGGTGATCCATCCCCGTGAGCACCCGCAGGGTACTTTGAAGAGTTTTGCCCATATGGTGCACGTACACTCCAGCCAAAATACCCCTTAATGGGAGAATAATTGTTTCCTACTGCTGTGAAAAAGCAGAAATAGCTATTTTCACCTCCCCACCAGCGACCTTTAACCGCAGAATGCATACCTGGCAAGTGAGGCTGGCAAGTGCCATCTCAACGGACAAATGACAAGTGAAGTCTTCCAGTTCTTTACAATTATAAATGGTAGACAACCAGAGGGTAAGCAGTCCTCCATACTGTCCTGGAGTGATTGGAGGGGAAAGGGCAGGACTGCTGAGTAAAATTAGACGACAAGTCTTCAAATAGAATTGGCGTGTGCCCTTTTAAAGGTACATTACACCACATCTGCAGGCAAAAAGCTCCCCAGTGCCTTTATGAGGGCCTGTCAGTGTTGCAACGACCAAAACACAGAGTCAGACCTCCCTTGGGTGTCTGGAATGCTAAATCACTTATGGCACTCACTCTCCGCTTTCAAATAAACACAATGTTGTTAGGTCTTGTTTAAAGTCAACCTTTAACTCTCACAGTGTAATCCTAGCTCTGACTTGTAAAAACTGGAACTTAAGGGCCTCATGAGATCCAGGTCTAAATAAGCACTGAACCACCAAATGACAAAAAAAGGTGACTTATGAGAGGCTCAGGTGCAGGATTTAAAAATATAACGTCTCCATGGATGAAACCACCCTTGTATTCTACAGCTCTTGTAATTTTATCACAGCTGCAGCATACCAAGACTCTGAAAGAAGGAGCTACGAGCCAACTCTGGGATCCAAGACACACTTGGGCAGTTTCCTGTCTGGACCACCTATAAGAGAGCGCTGTTCATCTCACCGAGGCAACCTTTATCTGCGATGAAGTTGAGACTTTATTGTCCGAAAGGTCAAGTGAGGTCAAAGAAGCAGAAGATGGAACTTTTCAGCGATAATTGATTGATTTTGTCCCATTCTTCTTGAACAGCTGGTGGGGAGAGCCATTGACCTATGAACAGCCTGCATTTAAAGCCTCACTGTTTCTCACTGGGGTGCTCATTAGAAAAAACAATTAGGGTTTGCTGGGGCCAAGTATGGGCACCGTAGGGGGGCAAAAAGCGGGATGCAGGGAAAGAGGAAATGGCAAATGACTCAGCTGCGGAATAAAGATTAGTTTTCCTCACAAGATAGGTCTGACATGAGTGCTAAAGTGGAAAATCTCACTGCCTAAAACAGGAAAAAAAAAAGTACAGACTGCAGCAGCTGACCAAAGTTCATTCAGCTGAGAGTTTTACTTGAAAGACAAACAAAACTTATCTGACTGAAACTCCTGCTCACTGCAGCCCTTGTGATGTTATATGAAGCAGAAAATGCATCTAAAACCTGGTTGCACATCTCTAAGTGATGCAACGTTAAAAGTGGAGGAGTTCAATCATAAGGAATGCCATTTTAAAAAGCAAAGTCTTGTCAGAAGTCAAGCAAACACATGCAGTCAGATGTTTTGAATCTTTGACAATTTGAGGCGGTTTAACTAGTCTTTTTTAGCTGAAACTAAGTAATTGGTAATTTTAATCTCACTGTTCGTTTTTTAAACCGAGAAGGGAAAAAATAAAATATGTAGTTTTTCTCAACAGTCCTCAAAACACACTCTAAATATCGACAGAATAACGACACTAGAGAAACGTTTGACAAGTACAGTAGCTTGTCTCGCCGTAGCTAACCTAAAGTTAGCTCAGATTTGGTAAACTTGTGAAAAAAAGCAGTTCACGTACCGAATTCGCCAACTTCTTTCCTTCCCTGTCGTCCCCAGCAAAACTTTTCTCTCTGGTTTATCGTTGAAAATGTTGAAGTTACTCCACTAGTTTCTTCTTTTCACATGGTAGACGCAGTCCGGACACACACATCCCGCAGCAGGTCATCAGCTCCGCAGCGCGTCCGACAACCAAACGCACCGATGCATCTCAGAGGAACGGCCAAGAACTAGCGCTGCCTTCACAGCCCGTCGGAAATACGGCTACTACGAACAGACTCGAAGATAATGTAAATATCTTCTGCTCTTGGCTAATCTTAACTACTAAATATTATGTATTTTACACATCCTTGCTACTTTACCCTTCAAATAAATTAATAACACGACCCACAGGGAAACTGCAGTGCTTAAAGGTAGTACAGATTATTGCTTTATTTTATTTTTTATAATTGCCACTTCCCAAGAACAAATAAAAATACCTCAACGTTCAGAGATTAACATATTTATTTGAGTTTTATAAAAGCTAACTTTTGAAATAACAACAAGCTAACAAACTATGAGAAGTCACTCGTGGTAAGAGTTTCTATTTTACGAGAATGATCTGAATGCAGCAGAGGAACGCCTGTTTTTGACAGGCCAAGAGTCAGAGGTGTTCCCACATCATAACATCTGGACTGCATGGTTTGGTCACATCTTTCAGTGCAAGATAGTTTACAACAAACAGAATGCTGGAAGTGAAACGTGTCTTTTGTTTTGTTTAGTTTTTAAAAAATTGTATTTTAACTTGCACTCTTGGAATCTGTATGCACACCAATGACAGGCTTGTGAAAGACATAACAAATTATAGCCCTGCCAATTACATTTATGAGGGTCAGGTCAGGAGAATGGGGCACTCACAAAGGATGGCTTCAGTGAATCAATTGGGTGGGTGCTAATTTATGTGTGCACGACCCCCTCTCTCTCTGCCATCCTCCTGGAAATAATCTCAAGGTCCCCATAGAAAGCTGAAGAAAGACATATGCTGGACGACTTTAGTTAAAGAGTCAGCAGCTCTCATTGTCATTAACACAGATGGACTGAACATGTGCCAATCCATCCAAAAAAGCTATATAAAATCTGTTTAATAGTAAAAGATGTGCAGCGATTATATATGAAATTTAAGAAATATTTTATAATTGGTGGGAGTTCATAGAGGATATTCACATTAACAAACTGGCTGCACAGTGGTTTGAAGTTGAACATCTGACAGACCAGTATTGCCACCTGCTGGAGATATTGATGAATCTCTGTATTAGGCTTAATACAATATGTTGCATTGTTTAAAACAATATCATACAAATAAACAGTGCATATAGTCACTATAGGGATGTGGTTTATGGTTTAGGACAGTTTAAACCTGTTATTTCAAATAAACTCACATGGTCTCTTAGTCCTCATTGCACAGGCTCTGTTTAGTCCTGTAGAGATCACCCAGCTGCCACTAGAGGTCCCTAATGCACAAGTTAAAGTTGTTAGATTCAGCAGTTTTCTACAGTTCAAAAAACTTAACCCAATGTACATTGATCAGCCACAACATGATGACCACTGACAGGTGAAGTGAATAGCATTGATCATATTGGTACTATGTGGTGTTGGAAAACATTGGATTTAAACATCCGTGTTGATGAGACTTAGACACACAAATAAACAGTGTGCCAGAACAAGCACACTCCCTCATGCAAATGGAAATCCCAAATGTCACTGGCCTACCCCTGCAGGAAAATGCACCCCACCACATGGCAAAAACATCAAACAACCAGGAACATCTTGAAGAACATGACAATGGCCCAAGATGTTGATTTGACCTCCAAACTTCCTAGACCCCATTCTGATCAAGCATCAACAGGATGCAGTGGAACAAGTTTGATTGACAGAGGCCCCACTGCACAAGCCAGAGTACCCAAAGGATCCACTGCCAACGTCCTGGTGCCAGACCC
>OMNN01100164.1:0-10039 GCA_900302755.1 Chromis chromis | reverse complement strand
GCAAGGAGTCAACATGCACAGGACAAAGTCTTGAGCAAGTGACTGGCAAAAATAAGAAACAGTGAGGTTTTTATACAAGTATACAAAAGTTTCATAAGGGTGAGTTACACAGACGGCATGTGTTATCTGTGTTCCACGGTTTGCTTATCTGACCTTGGCGAAGTCACATGAGATCACACAATACAGAATTACTGGACACTCAAACAAACTTTTCAATCATCACATATTTGTATAAAAGGTTAATAGAGTATATTTTTATTACATAAAGTAGTAACTCAAAAGTGTACAGTACTTTTAGTAGATCTGGACTCCATTACTTTCCACCACTGCTTGTCTACATGTGCAGATTTGTTTTAACTGCTTGGAACTTGTGCTAAGTTTGGTTAGTTCCTTTCATCCTGCAATAGTTCATCAGAAAATAATTACATCCATCCATTATCTATACACCGCTTAATCCTCTGTAGGGTCGCAGGAGGGCTGGAGTCTATCCCAGCCGACTTGAGCGAAGGCAGGGGACACAGCACAGGGCTACACATAGAGACAGACAACCAAGCACACTCTCATTCACATCTACGGACAATTTAGAATCACCAGTTAACCTCAGCATGTTTTTGGACTGTGGGAGGAAACTGGAGAACCCGATGAAAACCCACGCTGCACAGGGAGAACATGCAAACTCCACACAGAAAGATCCCAGGCCCAGGCCGGGACGCGAACCGGGGATCTTCTAGCTGTGAGGCCACTGTGCAGCCCTGATTTGTGATATCATTTCTAAAAAAAAAACATGTGATGGAGCATTACCACTTGAAATACCATCAAAAACTGTCACACAAGAGGACGACCTGAATTTGTAAAACCATTGACACGACAGTTTAAACCCTGTCAGATACACTGCTAAATCCTAAATTGCAGCTTGTATGATTTTATAATTTCGTTTCGTTTCAAATTTAATACTCCTGCCCTACTCCACATAGCTGGCAAGCCACTGCTTGAAGTGAATTGTTGATTTCAAAAACTTACAGAAATGGTTTGTTGGTGTCTATATTCAGACATTAGGACCTGGTTTCAGATGCTGTTTGACCAACAAGCAGAATGACACCTTAAGACAGGGGTGTCAAATCCTGGTCCTCGAAGGCCACTATCCTGCATGTTTTAGATGTTTCCCTCTTCCAACACACCTGATTCAAATGATCAGGATCGTTATCAGGCTTCTGCAGAGCTTGATGATGAGCTGATCAGGTAATCAGATTCCTTCTTTTTCAATGGCACTGTTTGACAACACAGAGTCTATTATGTAGCTTATAATTAAATCTCAGTGCTTTCATCACTGCATAGAGTAGTGTACTCTTTACTCAAAGGGGAATGAAATGCAGCAAAAGTCGTGGACCAGAATCAAACGAGGGATGTTGTGGTTATGTGGTACACGTCTCAACTACCCTGCTGTTTTATTTACACTTTAAAAGCTATCAAGTGGACTTAATGTTGAGATTATTTCATCAAACTGCAATTAGTTTGAGAAATACTCATTTATAACAGCCACTGAAAAAACCTTGAATGACTGAGAACCAATATGCGTAAAAAGTCAGTATAACAGCCCATACTTTACTTTCTATTTACATAAAATGCAATCTGACACAGTTTGCAAACAAGCCTCGAGGTTTTCTGGCTTTAGCGCCTGAAGGTTTCAGAACAATCGCACGTGTACACGATCATTCACACCACATCCGTCCATCCCATCAGACGGACGCCTCCAGCTTTGCTCAGCAGCTTCGGTACATTTGACGGGATAGTGTAAAACTGTCCCTGCTGCTATCTAGAAATAATGAGCCACGTGTTTAGCGGCTTGTTTGTTTGTGTCTGATGAAGCTAGCTCATCATTACTGACTGTGCAGCAAAGCAGGGACTCCCAGTGGCAGTCAGGTGACACACACACATCCAGTCCAAGCCATGTCCTGAGGGGACATCGTGTTTTTCTGACCCTGCAGTTGGAGGACAGTCGAGGAATATTGCGAGCAGCTACACTGACATGTCTATTAGCATGCCTATGAGAAACAGCACCACTCCTAGACCCCAGGCAACCTCTGCTTATTTAACCCTGTGTGTGTCCGTCTGTGTGTGCGTGAGTGTGCACGCGCTCGTGTTCTCTGTCAACATGTATTGTATGCCTGCAGGCTATTGTTGAGAATCTCTATGCAGCTGTGTGTGTTGTGTGTCTCCTCAGGCTTTGAGTCATTCTGAAAAACAGAGAGACTTGTGTAAATCCGGTTTTACAATAATGCACACATATACAGTACAAACACATATATTTATCTATTTATCTATTGCTGCTATTTATCATTCTGACTATCTGGCCTGAAAAGGCAAAGTATACATCATCTTGACTTTAATATGTTTCACTGCCTTTGCTGTCAACCGAGGTAGCAAGTTGCTGTTCTACAGCCATAGATTGACTGCTTGTATCAGTTTTCATTGAATAACTGCAAGAAGTGACACAAAGAAAAGAAAAATGGACATACTTTATAATCATTTCTGTTCTCCTCTGTGCACTTCTGCAGTTTATGGGCTCATTTTACACCTTATGTAAATCAGTGTTAGACACTAGTTTTCTAATTCCTCATTTTCAAAAACACCACTCCATGAAAAACCTAGTTATGAATGAAAAACTAGAGAGTAGTCCTAATGGGAAAGTTTCCTTGGGATATTATTCGCTAAGGGATAAGATAATCCTCATCCTTTAAGCCTTAATGCTTGTTAAGTGAAACATTAGATACTTACATTAAGGCAGAATATAAATCAACGTGTGTAGCTTATCTATCAGTCATGTAGTCACAGATGTTCCTGTCAGCCTCTGAGAAGCAGTTGTGATGATTTTCTGTGGCTGTTAGTTCTTAATGCTTTTTGTTTTATTTTCATCTCACCTCTTATCCATAAGGCTCTGTCAGTTTGTAAAACTAATATCGCAGAGAACGCCTGTGAGGCTAAAAGTTTTGTTTGAGAAAAATAAATATGGGATGTTTCACATATTTGTGGAAGTAGTTTTCTTATTTTGCCTTGGAAAAGCATTATATATTATGTCTGTATGCCAGTCTGCCTTTACAGTAATAGTAGGCATAATAATGTGCTAGGTCCACTGCTGGAGAGGCCCAATGTTTTTTGCAAGTAGGTGAAGAAAATACTGTTTGTGCATGTATCTGTATCAGCATATGAAACTGGTCAAAATGAGTTAGAAAAAAATCGGCATATCGATTATCAGCAGAAAACCCAATACTGCATCTGTATGTAAGGACCTGAATGACCGAGAGTCTGACTTATGTTTCATACAGTTTTTGTATCATCATGACATTCACTGATACCAGCAATACTTGGTGAATTTCTCTCCCTTAATTATTAGAGTGAATCAACTTATTTTGAGACTTAGCTGAGATTAGTTTCGATCATATTATGTTAATTGACAAGCTATATGAATTAGAAAAGGACATGCTGTTCTTCATTGTGTGTGCTGCCTTTTTGTTGAAGCACTTCATAAATTTATGTCATGGTCAATGTTAGAGAACGTAACCATGGAGCTGTAACTCTATGAGTGTGTGTGTGTGTGTGTGTGTGTGTGTGTGTGTGTTTGTGTGTGTGAGTGAGTGTGTGTCCGTTCTGTCAGAGTCCTCTTTCCTGGCTGCTTCCTGTTCAGATCCAGGGGTGTGCGCCATTTCCTTCCTGCGCTGCCATAATCTCAGTCAGGCTTCCTTCATGTCTTCCAGCTTCATGAAATCTACTGTGTATGACTGTACGCTGTAAAAAAATATATAATTTTTTAAGTCAAATTTTTTTTACAATTTACTTTTCTGATTTTTTATGTTTTGTGAAATTACAGATAATAACTGGTAAAATCATAGACAGTTACAAAAAAACAGGCCAAAACTGTAAATACCATCCACATTAAAAATATGTATTTTCATAAATGGTATTTTTAAAACCACTAAAAATGTCATTATTTCACAGATATTTGCCATTATTTTCACAGTTTTTACAGTTTTTGAACTTAACAATATTCCACGGTTTTTCATGTATTTTTTCTGTCACCTGTGCTGCCAGATCTTTGTGTTTTTTTGAAGGATTTTTTTATACAGTGTATGTATATGCTGCTGAATATGTGTCTGTACACAGGTTTGTATGACTCATGTACATATGCAGGAGTTGCGGGTGCACACGGGGCACCGAGCTTCCCTGCTGTGTTTTACTGTGATCTTCTCTCTGTGTGCACAAACAGCGTCTGCACCTCTGAGGTCAGAGGCAGATAAGAGAAGGCATGGAGTGATTTTCCCACACAGTGATGTCAGCACTGTGAAAATCCTGTCTCAAACCAGCCTGTGTCTGGTCACATGGAGTTTTTCCCTTTGTCTTTTGTTCTACTGCCCCTTCACCTCTTTCATCAGGCCCAGCAGAACAGATACTGTCCTGCGTCACTGATACCTGCCCAGACGGTAGATGGTCACCGCTGCTGGCTTAGACTCATAGCAACGCAAAATGCAAACAAAAAAAAGACAATCTTGGCTCTTGTTTATGTGGTTAGCACTTCTCCATCGTTGATGAAGCGTCAGTTTTCTTGCAACACAGAGGAATGTCTCTGCTTCCCGTCTGGTTGCTGTTGTTTTCTGACCTTTGCAAACCTTATTATTGGCTGCTTGTTGTGCTGGTGTTACAACAGTGAAAGCTTGTTTTCTTGTTTTGTAATCTGGATAAAGAGAGAGTGCCTCTTGTTAAGTGGATATGACCTAGTAACACTTGGAAATACATTGTTTAAAGGTTTATGTGCGCAAGCTTTAAAGAATCCCTTAATTGTTATATTTTCATTATTACTATAATTTGTTGTTTGCTTTTTTGTGAAGTATTACACCACATTTAGTGTGCAGTAATGGCAAAATCTACTGTATACATGCCTATATGCATATAGATATAGATAATGCATATACGTAGATATGTGTAAAGCTATATGTTTGTGTGTGTCTTGATTGTATCCCTTTGTACATTTTTATCAAACTGATTGTATTTGTCATCAAATTTAGCAAACAAAGTTAATTCTGCTTCTCATCACTTGATTATCAGTCAGCTCAGTAAGCCTATGTGATACAAACACATGTTTTTTAAGGAATGGGCATAAGTCAACTCTACCTGGTTAGTTATTTGAATCCTAAAATCGACATAATTCATAAATAAAACATTGGATGATGTTTTGACATCATAGGTGGAATGCTTGTAAAAACATGACAACTAGCAAAGATAGTGGTGTCAAACAACATTTAGTCAAAACTGTTGCTCCTGGAGAACATAAATTAGACAGAAGATGCAGAACATTGGACCCCAAACTTAACCCCATATCAAATAGGAAAATAAATGCACTGCCGTGTTCTCCTGAAAGCAAACAATCATACTGAAATCTCTGAAATCATTTCACACATGTAGACTCCAGTCAGCATTTGTTGGCTGTTTATCTGTTTTTTAGTTGTCATCAGTAAGCTGTGACCACAAAACTGACATATTATCACCTTTAAGGCTGGGTTCCTGAACAATGTAATAGTCACTTGTACTTGTAGCTCTGTTTTGGTCTTCACACACTTGGGAAATATGCGGCTCTTAAGCCTATAAATGCTCCAACAAGTTCTTGGGTCCCATTTATTGCAGGTCAAGTGGTGGTCAGTCAGTTTTAAGATGTTTTTCTCAGAAAGTAGTTGCTCGCTGCCACCAAAAATGACGCGGTGAGAATGAACAACATGCATTGAAGTTGAAGTTATAAAGCTCCCTAGAACAACACTTGCGTTGCAGTGGGTCTCTCCTGATTTGTGGTGGTTATAGACATCAGTGTCAGTCTCTGTGAGGATGGAGGTTTTAAACAATGGTGGATGCTGAGTGTGAGGTGAGGTATATCGATAAACACGATGAGGCCCTGGACAGTGTCTGACTCTCTGAGAGCTTCTCCGGCTTGTGGTCGGTCCAAGGTCCTGGGTCTGTTTCCATGTGTGTATGTGGCTGCCATAGCAACCACGGGGGCGTCTGATAGGACGACCTGTCCCGTATCTCACTTAAGAGTCTCGCCTTGAGCTCTTGTGAGGCACTTTAGGAAATATGCACAGCCAGTGTTAGTAACACACAATCACAGATAGATAGTCAGTAAATTTAGGGCACGACTGATGTCCTAAATGCCAGAGCTGACCCAACAGCAGCTGCACTGGCTGTTTTAAGGTTTTCTGGTAAGTTCATTATTTGTCTAAAAATGAAAGGCCCAGTGTGTAAAAAAACAAAAAACAGAAGGAGGCAAAACAAAACAGGAAGAATTCCTGAGCATTTCTAAAAGCAGATGCCATGAAAGCAACAAACAGATACAGGAATAGAAGCAGAAAAACTTCCTCACTCTTGGCTGCTGCTGCAGATATTTAAATCAGAGCCAAACCGATATATTGTTTGGTCGATATTATCGGCAGATATTGGCCTGTCACAGATATATTGGCATCGATGTATATGTTGTCCGACATATGCCGACATGAAAACTTTCTTTTATAGAACACAATACAGAAAAATATGCTTGGGGTAACTCAGTAATGGTGTCATGACATAGTTCAGCAGAGCACCTCTAACTCCATTGTTTATGTTACTGCAGCACATGTAGCAGAGTACAGTCACGGCTGAGCAGGTGGTGGTGCGGAGTCAAGCTTTATCTTGCTCAACATTTTAGAAAATAGACTGCTGGAAAAGTCAATAAACAATGACTTTCCTTTTACAATACATCTCTAACATGTATATAAACCATATTGCCTGATACATCAGGATTCTTTACTCCCTAAATCGGTATCTGCTCCAAAAATCCAGCACCAGTCGGCCTCATGCATATTTTGTGTACATATGTGTTTTGACACCCTTTCCTTTTGTATGTCAGACTGTCCACAGTCTGTCTATGACTGGTATTGTTTAGGCCCACAGACAGATTATGAGATGATGAGCCACTGCACCCAAACACCCTCACCCCATATCACAGCAAAGAAGTGTTGATTGCATCAGCACTCCTGTTCAGACATCTCATTCACACCTCGCAACCCAAACTTTGTCCCTAAACGTCTCTTTTCTTTTAAACAGAACAACTTCACGACTTCACAGCAAACATTCTCCTACACAGCCACAAAACATCAAACTATCCCCCAAAGAAAGGCCTCTGTCTGGCTTTCCAAGAGAAAACACAATCTGTCTTCAGAGAGAAAAGCACTTTTCAAGAAGCCAGTGTTTTTCATCATTCACAGAAAACAGCGTGGAAAACATATTTTCCTCCTCCTTCTGCAATTGTTTCCATGCTGTATAATCATTTCAGCTGTAGGAGTGTCGGCGTGGGGAGATGCCTGGACGTCACAGGGGAATGTTTGTAACTCGCACAATTTGCTAAAGAAAAATAGCAATGATTACCGTGTCAAACCACAGATATGATGGAGAAAAACTGTAGAAACAAAATTGCAGTTGACCATATAACTGTGAGTGCAGTGACCTTATTCAGATGGAGAAGGAGTCAGTGTTTTGGTAGTGCCTCCTCTGTGAAGTCTGGAGACTTGAGGGCCCATTATAACTAGGTTGTCTTAGCAGCAGGGGACTGGGGGGCCGTATAGAGTGGGCTCTGTTTTCTATGTTCATACTTATAGTGTTTCTTTGCAGGCTGTATGTAGAACAGCCGTGGAGGGCCTTCGCTCTGGGCTTACAGGGGTTTTTTTTTTTCTGGCAGAGCTGATGAATTTGCTGGGGTTTGAGTCGTAGCATCTGTTGCTTTTAGGGGGCCTGGTATTTATCAAACTGAAGCTCAGCTCAGTCTGCTGGGAGCCCAAAGGGAAAGAAACATGGCTTACTATATAGGTTAACCCCCCATTCTCCCTTCCTACTCCCTCTCCCTCTCTCTTTTACCCCCAGCCCTCTGCTGCTTGTTGTTTGTGTGAAGGGACTAACTAGGAGGGGCTACAGGGGGAAACTAGAGAAGGAAGGGGGTGTGAAGGGAACAAATAGGACGTAACCTGCAGTATTTTTTACAACTCCTTATAGTATCGTAGCTGAATGTCTGTATCAGATTGTTTTTTATGCAAGTACTTGGCACCTGATGTTGTTTTTCAGAACTCTGCTGAGCACAGAAATGCAGATCGGCCCCCGGCTTTTCAGGAATCCACCAGCGAGTTCTTAGAAAGATTGCTTTGTTTTTTGTATCCTAGGCATCTTAAAGCAATTAGAGACAGTTGTGTTACTTGTTTTTATGTACTTTAGACTACAAACAGATTCTCCGAAGTACACTTTCACAGTGAGACATGTCACCTCTTGCACCCATGATGGTATTTCCTCAGCTTTTTAACTATTCGACCGCCTGCTTACATACATAGAAACACATGCATGACCCGAGCTGCTTCTCAGCATGATGACTAATGTAACAGCCGGTGCTCAGGTGTGCTGTGAATCCTGCTTTGACCACATTCCTCTTTACTGTCTCATTGACAAAAACAACGATCGGTGGAGACTGCTTCAAGGCAATGGTGACAGGCAACAGCGAAACAAATTAACAACAGAGAAGAGGAATGAGTGGATGATGAATAGCAAAGCTGCAAGAGAGGCATTGATTGACAGAAAAGAAGTAAACAACCTCACTGAAAAGGGGATGGACTGTAAGAGCTACTGTGTCAAGTGAAAGAAAATTAGGTTACATATGTAATCCATGCGTGTAAACATATACGTACGGTATTTTCTTCACATCTGAGGACCCTCTTACATAACCGCTGGTCACCTTTCTCTGCTTCTCTTTCCTTTTCCCCCCTAGTTCCACTTTCCCTGTTTGCTCTGTCACTTTGTATTGACCTCTCTCCTGCTCTCCTTCTCTTGACTCTTCCCTCTCATACCTCCACTGTGATGCAACTCTCTTAACAAACATGTTTTCTTGATGGAGGTCCGCTCCGCTGGGCATACAGAGACTTCATTCATACAAAGTTGTTTTCTGTGATTTACATATTTTAACACAGAAGCACAAATTGCTCACATGTCTGTCCTGCATCTTGCAGCCCGCTCCGGCCAATAAGCCCTTTATTTATGCAAGATGACTCTTGTTATGGGTTCAACCACACCAAAACATGAGTCCTGACACGCTATAGAAAATAGAAGAGGGAGACAAGGCTGGGTTGTTGTTTTTCCCTCCATTAACATAGGTTGAGGTGAGCATAGAATATAAACTGTTTTTCTAGGGATTGCACACAGTCGGCAAGGCTCTTCCTCTTTTCTCTCTCGTGTCTTGTGTGCACACACATACGTACTTCTGCACACATGTGTCGACGACTGCTCTCCAATCAAAACTTTCACGCTGAGAGGCAGCAACTGGTCAACAGGATATGAAACCTTCCTTTCTGCCTTTTTCTTTTCTTTTTTTCTTCATGTCAGAAGCGACCTTTTCCCTACTTTCTGCACCAAAGCTCAGTCTCTGCCCCTTGCATGAGCGTTTTTGCCGTGTTTGTGGTTTACCCGAGTTTGTTTGGTTGACTTTCTGAGCCTGTGACATTCATTATAAAACACTACTGAAAGCTATACCCTCTGTCAGTCTCCCTCAGTACATCTGGATCTAGTAAACTTTCCATTTCTGTGCTGTAACTCTGTGCAGACTTGCAGATAATCGGTGTCCAGCTCATTTGCTTCATGTGTTATGGCTGAGTCATTCCCATGTACTTGGTGAAAGGTGTCCACTCTGACAGAGACCACTCTGCTGAGCCTCACCCCTCACCCCTCCTCTCCCTCCTGACTGGTGTTAGTGGAAGGGAAGATGACCATCTGCTGCCCCAGTTGCCCAGTGACTGGACAACAGCCTTCCCTTATGGCACAGTTCCACTGTCCATTGTCTGCTTGAGACACTGTGTGTGTGTGTGTGTGTGTTTGTGTGTGTGTGTGTGTGTGTGTGTGTGTGTGTGTGTGTGTGTGTGTGTGTGTGTGTGTGTGTGTGTATTTGTGTACGTGTGTGTTTGTGTGTGTGTGCTTTTATGTGTGAGTGCTGAAG
>OMNN01100162.1:42260-55030 GCA_900302755.1 Chromis chromis | reverse complement strand
GTGTTTTGTGTTTTTTTTTTTTTCGTTTTGTTTTTTTTTTGTTTTTTTGTGTTTTTTTTTTTTGGTTCCCCAGCTGCAGGACTATTACCAGTTTTTTTCTTATTTTTTTGTTTGTTTGTTTTTTACAATGTCAGCTGATAATAACCTCTTTATAAACTATACTTAAATACCATGATTCTAACTATTCCTGTCATTTAAACCTTCATATTTAAAATAGCTGAGATGTTGCACAGATCAAATTATTTTCACATTTCAGCATAATCTGGTAACTGTCCCAATTAAAGAACATTGTAAGTATTTTTTATTACTTTATTACTTTACAATTGATTTGTTTTGCTACACTTGCTTTTTATTGGCTTGTCAGTTTTACTATGCACCAAAACACAAAGTCAGATTCCTTGTATGTGAAAACCTACTCAGAACAGATTCAGACTCTGATTCGGCGATGCACTAATTCTTTTGTGGAAAATGTATTTAGATCCATATATAATAACGTTTTTTTTTTTTTTTAATTGTCAAGTGGTGCCTCAATTTTGTGTTTTCCTCTACATAAAAAAAGATGCTTCCACTATAAATTGAGACAGAAAAGGCACAAACTGGTGCAAAAGGATTACAAAAACGCAAGACATGAAGTGCTTGATGCTCAAATTTCCCTGTTGTAGGATTCTCAGATGCTTCTAATATTCAAATGAAACCTATGACTTTGGCAGCACCTCTTTATTAAATCCTTTTTAACTGATCATAAAATCTCCCTTTCACATTGTACATAGAAACTCTCATGGTGTCCAGATATTCTTGATGAGACCATAGTCATGGATCCTAACAACACGGAGAAAGTTATGATGATTACTTGGTTAGTTGTACCTGCGAATTATATGACTTTAATAACTACTGACACAAATGGATAGAGACGCACAGTAACCTGTCCTTGCACATAGCAGAAGACAGTATCTCACAGGAAAGACCAGATCAGACCAGTAAGTCCGGCTGTCATATGTGCGAGGCTGGTTCCAGAGACCACCGTCTGTCATCTGTTGTGTTAGCCTGCTCTGGTCCAGACCCATCTGTTCTTGAAACCGCTGACATTATCTGGGAGTGGAAAATTTCTTTCATCCAAGCTGTACTCTGAACCCTATCCAGGTTTCTGAAATTGAAGCCTAGTTTACTGGGGGGAAAAAGAGCTATAACATGCAAATGAGCCATTTCTTTTGAGGGAAAATATTTTAATAAATACATTAGCACACTAGAAACTATGCTCTTGTTTAATTTGGGCATATTATACCTTAAACTAGCATTACAACGTGTTCACCAATCAGAGTCAAATTAAAGATCTTTATCACATTGAGCTGCTGCGCTTTCTAGGAAATTAAGACAAAGTAATCAGCTTTTACATCTGGCACAAAAATCTATCATTTGTCCTTATAATACCTTAATTAGTTTCCACAATATATCTACCTATTTTCAGTTTACAAAATAGTGGAATATTATATCAGCGCCTGACATCTACAGCACTTCTCTAGCCAGAGCCCATCATGCAATATGCAAACAGCAAACTATAGTGTCTTCCTTTGCCCTACATTTAAACAAAGATGAGATCTGAATTAAGTGGCAACGGCTGTTATCCCTCTGTACTGTTCACGCCAAATCACTAGATGTCGCTCTTGCAACATTTTAAGCAGCAGTGCACAGTGAGAGTGATTCTGGACTTGAAGCTGAGGACTAATGTTATCTGTCCTTCATCAGCAGGCTTCAATTTTGCTGCGGTGTAGCTGAGGAAAGCAAAATCCAAACTGCGTAATCCTGACCTCTGACCTTTTATTTTGACCCTTCAATGTACCACCATATGTTTTTTGTTTGGATTAAGAAGACTTTATTTACACCACTATACTTTCAAACTGTATAGAAATACACCAGTCCACTCATTCAGGTGCTTTCACTCATGCTGTCTGATCAGAAGTCATCTCAGGACTGTTTTTGTGTAGTTTTATTTACAGAGCCCTCAGCTCCACCTGGCATGGTGGAGCAGTTTATCCTGTTATCATATTTATTGGTCCTTACAGTTTGTATGACATCATGTCATTCCAAGCACAGGTCGGCCCAGTTTTGATCTCACACGACATCCATCTCCTGGTTCGATTACTATCACAGTCATTTTTTTCTATTTTTCGGGATTTGATTCCTAATCCAAATCACCTAACTATAATACTGTGTCGACTGGACTCTAATAGTTTTTCCCTGTTTTAATTGAGGATGATGTAGAATGTTTTCATGCAGCATTGGTTCCATACTGTGTGTAATTATTGTGATTCAGCCGTTGTTCGACATGTGTAATGCAGACAACGTGATCTCTGGTGAGCAGCAAAATGATAAAACTTGGCTGGCTGGCCTCAGTGACTGGTTGATTCTTCAGGGCAATCCGTATATTCCAAACAGAGGAGGATCTATTTGTGTAAGTTTGCGTAGGCTATTGTTATTGTCATGGTTACGGCACAAGGAGATTAAGTCGATGGCTGTACCTACAAGTCTCTGCATCGTCTAATCTGTTGTTGGCTCAGTATGCATGTCTTTCATATCCCACTGATGATAAAAGCAGCGTAATGCAATTATCTAGAGAAATGTACAAATTAAAGTAAGTCCAGAGGCTATGGGACATATAATTATGCAATTGTTATTTATATGTGTTCTTATGTCAATACATGTATGCCCTTTGATGGGCTTTTAGTGACTATTTGATTTGTTTTCTCTGAAGGGATTATATCATGATGTCTGTTCTCACTAAGTGCCTAATAATAAAATAAGATTGTTTAGTGAAATAATTGGTACTTTCACAGTCATAACTACATCTAACCAAGTAGACGAAATACTTCATGTCTGGTGAAAAACTGGGCTTAAGCCATCTGTCAATGTGCAACCGGCCCTTGAGGCTTTTTCGCAGAGGCCTTAATTTATTAAATGTTTACGTAATTTTTCATATCTTGCCAATGACAATAAAAGGATTACAGGACACGTCTCTGACTGAAAGCCTTAGATAAGGTTTCGCAGTGTGCGTTCAGAGTACCCACACACATAAATGTACCCATATCACTCTTCTTCACATAAATCTGTGAGCATATTCTCTGAAATACTTCTAATGTACCGTCATTAGAGATAAAACTGGCTCTGTGCTTTGATCCTATTGCGTGCTGCCTTTGTCTACCCTGAACATGAAAACGTTACATAGAGTTGTGGTTTGTGGGTTGTTTTTTTTCAAACCTTTTCAATCAAACATTTGTCTGCCCATATTATCCATTGTGTCCTGTCACATATTATGCTCATCTGTTCCACAGATGGGGCCCAGCGCGTCGCTATTCGATCAAAAAGAACCCCCAAAAAAGTCACTGTGTAGAGCCTAGATTATTTCTGCATGGACTTAATCTGCCACAGAGCTGCAATCATTAGGCTTGTTTACTTTCTACTTTGAAGAACTTTTTAAGGTAAAACTGCAAAAAAAGAGAGTTTTATTTAATAATCATACATTTTACAATTATTAACTTCAGTGACTTTCACAAAAATAAGTTTCAGTGGTGATTCTAATGTGCTCTGACTCATCTGGAAAAGGAACCAAGGAAAAGATTTTCATGTTGCACGTAATGTTTGACCGACAAAACCTCCAGAAACCTTATAAAATTAAACAGCTGATGGGCAGTGCATTCAGTGTGGTGGGTAAATGTTAAGAAATATTTGCACGAAAGTGTGTTTCAGACATTTGTTATAATTGTTTGCATCATTTTATTGGCACAGTAATTAGTTTTTTCATTGTTTTCTGTTTATTGTCCTGTCCCAGTAACCAGAAAAGAATACAAAATGTTGAAATGCTGACAAATGCTGCTCCTAAATGAAGAACACTCATCTCACGGCACTCATGAAGCTTCATTTGTAAAACAGCTCTCCTGTGTGCAGCAGTAAACCAGCTTTAGGTCGTATAAGCTGTTATCTGGTATAAGCTGTATCTCAGAATTGAGACTTCTAATTTCCTCCAGTATTTCCAGTTACTTTGGGGACTGTTTAATGCATGAGTGTCCTACTGTACATCTTATTTCTGTCTTTGGCAACTGTTTTATTCATGATTAGCAATTCAACCATAAGAGCAATTTGTCTTGAGAGACTCTGTGATACGCTCGTGTGGATATAGTGGTTAACTGAGGGGTACATTATTTAGTCTCCATCCCTCAAAATGGGTTTGAGGTTGGACTAAAAAAGCATCACACTGAGAGTATTCTTTTCCTGCAGGATTCTTGTGGGTTGTAGCTTTGGCAAAATGTGTTGCAACGACTCCCTCTGTTTATTTTACTTTATTTAATAAAGGCCTCATCCAGCATGTCTCTTCACACCAGAGCGTGCCTGCTCTCTGCCTGCTCAAAGCAGCAGGAATTCTCTCTTGATCGCTGGCTGAACTCGAGTTGAATAGATTTAGTGTGGATAGATGTTCAGACGTTCAAAGCATACGCAAAATTGTTCCAAACTGTTCTGACTCCTATGTATCAGTAAAGGATTACTCATCCAAATGAGCATCTCGCATGCCCTGTCGGATGTCGGAGCAGAATATTTAAGAAGAGATGGAATTTCAAGGCAAAAAATGGGATCTTTCAACACTGCAGAAGCCTTGGTTTTTAATGTTTCCGAACTCCTGTCCATATCAAATACATTATTATATAATATAATGTGATATATTGCACAGCAGCACAATAACCTTTGATTCAGCAGCGACTGAAGATATTATTTCAAGGAATTCATTCTGGTTAAAGTGCTCAGATATGAGTTTTTCCAGGCTATGATGGGACAATTTTACTGCTACATCTCAGCTCTCTTCGGCTCAGAAATAACCTGTGCAACTTGTGTCAAGAAGGGACGAAGGCGTCAAATGAATCATGTCTGCAGCCTGTGTGGTCATAACAGATAACGCATCTAGTAGAACTGAATGAACTGGCAGTTTCCCTTTTGCACGCCATTAACAACAGCTAGGAGAAGTTTCCACAGAGATCTGAAGGCATGCGATACTAAAGCCACCCCCTAAAGGCTGCTTGGCCCCTCTCCGGCACTCTGCACCCTGGCCCCCAGCCCTCCTTCCATTAATTGGTCAACAGCACTCTTTCATCTCTGTTGACTCGATCCAAAGCAAACAACATTACACTGCACATTATGATTAAAGAATGTGCTTCTATTGGGCCGTCCATAAGACCTCTGCTTGGGCCATAAACATAAAAGTGATGTAGGTCTTGTGTTAAATTTTGATGATCAGAGGTTATGAGCTGAATTTAATTTTATAGTAGTTTGTTGCATTTAGTTGGAATATTTCTAACTGTGGCTCAACATAGACCAGCAATAACTCATTTTTGAAGTAATTAAAATGAATTTTTATTGCAGTCTCCAAGGTAAGAAATATGATCAAATTAAAGCGTAGTACTGAAAGTCAGTGAAAGATCTTCATATTTTTCAGACAGTATTTTTATATCTTAGAATAATTTAATGAGGAAGCAATAATCTCTGGATATGCCCAACAATATTGAGAACTTTTATGCTGCAGTTCGTTTAAATAGATTGTGATGATAAAATATCATGTGTCACGCAAGGGAAGCTGCAAGAGGAATAGGGCTGGAGAGTTCTAACTGCCTGGCAATGACTGGCTTGTAAAGTTTAAGAGCTAATTGTAGTCACGGATGCTGCATTTGTCTCCGTCGAAAGCAACACTGAGTCATCCTTCACAATGAGGCAAGAACTGAATGTTTTTCTGCAGGGTTTGATTATCAGCTGGTTGACAGGCTCGGCTCAAATGTTTTTAAAAATGGCCATATCTTGGGAATAGCACATCTTTTCTCAACCTCCCCAGTATTGTTGAGAAAGATTATTGTGGACTTTATTTGCAGCTGTGAGGGGCTAAACTCGTATATAAAATATCTCTTGGCCTCAGAATAAAAGTTTTCAGCGGTTTAGTGTGTCACAAAACTTGCAGTTTATCCATGAAGCAAAAGTACAAAGTCAGAAAATCATTGTCTTCATGTCAGAAGCAGCAAGTTTGCCAGCAACAAAGGGCAAGAGACACAATGGGAGAGAGACAAAGTATGGCCAAGTTAGTACAGTCCAATATCACAAATCATTAACTTGCCTCTAGGGCCTTACGATCTGTACAGAATACAAGACCTTATACCCTTGATTCAGATGAGGAACAACTTGAATCACGAGAAAAACCTTTTGTTGGGAAGAAATGTGAAAAACCTCAGTAAGAGCAAGTGAGGACAGATCCCTCTTCCAGGATGGACATGAAGTAGAAGTTAAAGAAAAGTGACACATGCAAATGAAATGACAAACCTTGAATACAACCTTGGAAAACAATATAATCTGGAAAGACGTCAAACAACTTCCAGGTGTTACCAAACAGGTGGAACCTCCTCACCACCACGAAGACCTGGAAAAAGGACAGATTATGCAAAGATATACAGAGAAAGGGAAAAGATGACACAAGGAAAGAAGCAAGAGGACGAAGATTCCGTTCATCCAGACCGAGGCAACAACAGCAAAGGCAGAGAGAAAGGTCCCAGGATGGCTGATGGTCCAACACAAAGAAACCTGAGTGAAAAGAAAAGAGAAAGAAGATGCCATACAACAGCTTGAACCAGTGCTGACACACGTTTTGGTGTACGTCTATGACTGTGGATGTCCTGGTGAGAGAGCATTTTCTTTTTTTACTTATGAATTGTCAGTTTGCAGTGCTTGGTGCTGCCACATAGGAATCTGAAACAGAGTTTGTTTGTGTTCTAATCATTTTTCAGCGATAATCATAGTCATACAGGGAGGAATCTGCTGTAGAAGCATATTAGGAGTATGAACCTTGATTTTCTCACTGTCTAGAGTCAATGGTCTGCAAACATGCTGACCTGGGGGAAAATATAGGTGTAATTATTAACATTAATTACCATTATACTCAGTTTAAGTGAGCCAGTCTGAGGGTATTATGTATGTTGGCTCACTGGAAGTGCCACTGGGACACATAAAGGCTAAGCTATCATTGAGAAAATTAGGTATACCAACTCAATTCATGTTATAACCAGACAGCCAGCCGACTGTGAAAAAGGTCTATAGTGTCAGTTGTGCAAATGTTATCACAGTCATTCAGTCATGAGAAATTTCTGTGTTTAACTAATAACTGTCACAGAATTTTTCACACAAATCAGTGCAATTGACAAAGCAGACTCACAACGCAATCTAGTATTATGGCTGACAACCATAGTAGTACTGTAAGCTGCAATTACCTCAGTGTCTCCTTAAATGTAGTTCATTATATTTGTAATTTAAATTCTAAAAACACAGGCTTTTTCAGAAATCCAGTTAATCTTGCAGTAGGTCAGTCACTGAGGTATTTTTCGCATGAAGGATCATATTAACTATGGCAGTATTCTTTTATGTTTGATCAAATATATGACAAAGTCAGGGCAGTTTATGAATACCCTGTCATCAAGTCAAACTTTAATATAAACCCAGTAGAACCCATCTCATGTTACAGCTCAAAATGATCTACAGCAAATCCCCACTTTGTTATAAATTGTTTCGTTATCCAGACACTTGGGATGCCTGCTACATGTTTCCTGCATGTTGTGTATTAGATGTAATGATGTCAGTACAGGTACCTAAATAATAGAAAATGAAAACTGTTCGTATTATGCATTTCCTCATGCTGTGAGAACCATTAACACACAATGTCTTGAGTTTTTAAATAATTATTAGACTACTGTGACCACTGTTTTCTCTTCCTTTGCAGTTCTTTGTGGAACCATACTGGGTTTCCTTATTTACGTTGAAACAGACAACTGTATACCTCTTCATTAAGCATCATCTCACAATTCTCTTTTCTTAGTTATTGTTGAGTAATAATTTAGTGTGGATTATCTGTTGACTTTACATATATAGTCTATCTATGCACACACAAAAAGAAAAAGATGGTGAGTACAAATATGTTTAGGCCATCTAGTCTGAATGAAGAAATGTTGATTTCATTGATTTATTAATTAAATATTAATTTATTACATTATTACATATTTACTTGAAAGCCCAACAGTTAACTGGCTTGTGCCATAGTGTAAAATCATGGCAGAGTCTGTGTGTCAGAATCTCATCTGAAAAAATAAAAATGTAAAGGTAAAATATTTTTAAAATTGTTTTTATTTTGTGTCAACCCAGGTATATGCGTTTAAAATGATTTCTTTTGCCTTTTTTCCACCGAGTCTTTCTTTCTTTCTTTCTTTCATTCTTTCTTTCTTTCTTTCTTTCTTTCTTTCTTTCTTTCTTATTTTTCTTTCTTTCTTTCTTTCTTTCTTTCTTTCTTTCTTTCTTTCTTTCTTTCTTTCTTTCTTTCTTTCTTTCTTTCTAACAGCATCAGTAACTGTGTTTTACTCTCCTTTCTCCTCCAATACCATTTCGTGCAGTTTCATCCACGTGCACCAATGTTTGCACTGCACGCGCTTCCTTAGCAACGTGTATCTGAACCAGGAAGTAGTTGTCTGAGCTTTAGCTAACTTGCTATGGCTAGCACAGAGGAATGAAAGTGTGTGACAGTAAAGTTTGTCTTAGTTACATTTATGAGCTCAGCTAACGTTCGTGTTTATTAGACACATGCCGGGTAACGTCGTGTTTAGCAGGCACTGCTGTCGCTGATAGGAGAGGAGAGGAAACTGTAAGTTGGGACTGTTTTGTTGGTGTGTTAGCCAGCTGGAGGCTAACAAGCTAACGAAAACACAAGACTGCTAGCTGGACTAGAAATAATTTACTTATCCTCATTGTAGTCTAGTGTCCTTTTTATTCATCAAACAGACACGTAACGTTAAGTGAATAGCGCCTGTTTAATAACGCGAACTTAAAACTGACGTTTGTAACGATACATTAACAAAAGCAGTTGTTTGGAAACTTATTGATAACGTAAACTTACGTTAACGAGATGGGTGATGTTTTTATGTTATGTGCAACCTGTGATCTTTGATCATGGATCAGGACTATGAATATCATGTCTTTGATCACTACAAGGTAGATGTTAATTGCATTGTTTTTTTTACTCGAGTTAGTACTTGAATTCTCTTTAACTCTGATCAACGACAGTGGTGAATGGATAGCTACAGTTGATTTGTTATTAATGTATGTATTGTGAGGACTCGGAATGTGCATGCTCATTGTCACTGAAACTGTAGTCATAGTACAATAATAGTACCATTTGTCTAAGTGGGTCATAACCGAGAGCCACCATGCTGTTTTTTAAGAGGCTTTTTTGCATATCACTAACGTTAAAATATTTTGCTATGTATCATTCCAGCATGTTAATGCTTGTATTTCCTTTCCTGTCACAGGTGTGCCATGAAAATGATTATTATACCGCTGTCTGATAAGCAATGATAGGCTTGTCAAGTTATGCAGGGGTTATGGAAAGTCTAATGAATTCTGCTGAAGAGCAGCAACCCTCCTCTCCCCTGACCAACTCTTGGTCCAAAATACAGGAATCAAGCAAGAATCAGAAGCCGAAAGGTGTTGGCGGATTTGTTTTAGTGCATGCAGGTAAGCACACACATCATCACAACTTGTTTTATTTTTAAATTTTTTATTTGATTTCTATTTAACTACTAACACTTTCTGTAATTGTGTATGTACTCTGGCAAAATGATTTCCTTCGGGATGAATAATGTTGATCTTTATCTGTATCTTTAATTAACAAGCAGAATTACAGAAACACAATTTATAGATTATAGTACCTACAGGAATTGGTGCATTCATCATGCACTGAAACATTACATATCCTAACATACATTAACAAATATATAAACGCAGCTTGCAAATAGTCGTCTTTTTGTGATTTATAGTGAAAGTTAAAAATCTCATGTCTGATGTTATGATTGGTAAAGGGTTAATTTAAGCCAATTGTGCGCAAAATGTTTTTGAGCTGTTCAACTGGTGACAAGTCCTCCTCTATCCACACTCAGGTGTCAGGTGTGGCTTTAAAAGACAATGATCAGATGGCATGACCAGTACACAAACACTCCTTTGACCATTGATTATAAAAGGCTACCTTTAAATGCAGATTTATTCAAATGACACAATGCCACAGATAAAAGAGGAAGATGAGAACAGTCTGTTTTCCAGCTGGAAGCTAGTATGTCATTTAGGGCCATAGCCAGACACTTGAATGTCCGCAGCTCCACTATTTGTTGTTTAAGCAATGGTGTCAGACTGCTCTGGATGGATGTGTCCAACAACGTATCCCACAAAATGTCAGCCATCTTCATCAAGTCCTTCAAGAAGAGTGGGACAACATTCAACAAGCCATCATCAACAACCTCATTAACTCTATGATTCACAGATGTGTGGCACTAGGCGACGCAAATGGTTGAAATACTCGTTACTGACTTGTGATTTCTGATCTATGACTCCGCTCTTGATCCGGCCGTTATCATTTCCAATGTTGTGTGTATTTTGTTGTTTCATAATATCGATCAGATGTAGAGATGTCGTGAGTTGGAGCAACAAATACTTGTTCCACTATGTTAAAAATAATGAATAGAATTTAATAAAATATTATATGCTGTGTTTACATTTTTATTCAATATAGTTTGAGAAAGTCAACTATCATCTTTTTATGAATGGTCAAGCCTTTTTTGTGTTATTTGCTTTTAGGAGCTGGATACCATTCAGAATCTAAGGCCAAGGAGTACAAGCATGTGTGCAAGAGAGCCTGCCAGCGAGTAAGTTTACTTTATAAGCATTACCATAGCAAACTGCATGCATACATTGCCTATAAAAAGTTTTCACCCCCCTTGGAAGTTTTCCTCTGTTGTTTCTTTTTAACATTGAATCATGTCGATTTAATTTGGATTTTTTTGACAAGAGTTTTTAAGCCCCTTAATGTCAAAGTGAAAACAGATTTCTGCAAAAGAATGTCAATTAATTAAGAATATAAAATGTAAAATAGGTGACTGCTTAATTATTCGCTCCCTTCAAGTCGGTATGTATTGGTTGCCAGTCACTGGTGCATCAGTACTACTTGCTGTAACTACGCTACAGAGACAAAAGAACACTCAATGAACTGAATGAAAAGGTTTTTGAATAGCATAGGTCAGGGGGTGGATACAATAAAACTTTCCAAGCCAGCGAATGTCCCTTGAAGTACAGTTAAATCCATCATTAAGAAATGTGGCACATGCGAAAATCTGCCGAGAGCCAGCCATCCTAAAACCTAAGTGACTATGCAAGTAAGAGACTAGTGAGGGAGGCCACCAAGACACCTATGAGTCCTCTGAAGGAATTGCAAGTTTCAGCAGCTGAGATAGGAGAGACTGTGCATACAAAAACTGTTGATTGTTCTTCTTCAGTTCCAGCTTTATGGGAGAGTGGCAAAGAGAAAGCCAGTATTGAAAAAAGCTCAGCTAGAGGAGAATTTTTTTTTTGATCTGATGAGACAAAAATGTAGCTTTTGGGCCATCAGACTAGACACTATGTTTGCAGACAGGAAACACTGTCATTCATCACAAACCCACCATCCCCACCTTGAAGCATGGTGGTGGCAACATCATGATGTGGGGATGCTTCTCAGTAGTTAGGCCCTGGAAGGCTTGTAAAGTTAGAGGGTAAAATGAATGCAGCACAGTATAGGGAAATCCTGGAGGACAACCTGACGCAGTCTGCAAGAGAACTACGACTTGACAGAAGATTTGTTTTCCAGCGAGACAATGACCCAAAGCAATTGAGAATTTGTGGCTGGACTTGGAAAGCACTGTTCACTCACGATTCCTAACACAGGCTCAATGCTGTAATTGCAACCAAAGGTGCATCAACTAAATACTGACTTGAAGAGGGTGAATACAATCATCTATTTTACATTTTATGTCTCTAATTAATTGACACTTATTTGTAGAAACTTATTTTCACATTTCCATGAAAGCCATATTATATTGATCATGACTCAGTGTTGAAAAGCAATAAAATTGGAAAAGTTTCAAGGGGGGTGAATACTTTTTATAGGCATTGTATTTGTGCTAACAAGCAACATAACTTTGTACTGTCAACATCATCAGTCTTATTCTTTATGTAATGTTGGTAAATGTATTTCTTCAGTCTAAATAATTTGATACTTGATAGTATTTACTAATTTTTGAATACGAAACAACAATACAGTAGCCTTTAAGGACTTTTTTAAACTATGGAAAAATGGCGGTTTATCATTATATTTAAATATAAATTCAGGCTAAACTATACAAACTATGTTGGTGTTGACAAGATCTTAGTATCAAAGTATTAGTGGCATGATCTATTCTTTACTATCAAGACTTCTACCATTCTGATGTCCAACCTGTCTTATTCTTACTTACTTAGTTTCGACTCTTTGCTTTCTGTGTGTGTGTTTGTTTGTTTGTTTGTTTCTTCTTTTGCTGTTGTTTCTTTCATCTAACACTCTCATAATAACACTGCCTGTCTATACCCTGCCCTGTTCGTCTTGTTTCGTCCTGTCTATCCTTTGTCTCCCCCCCAATTCACTAATTCACTGAGGTTTAGCACTGCCCTCTCTGGCGCAAGATAGGAAGACCCAATAAAGAATACCAGCTCAGTTTCCAGGGAGGGTTGGTGATGGTCACACGAATGCACTACATATCAAAATATTTAGCTGCAAGACAAAACATGCATCAATCTCATTTAAAGTCGACACCATTTCATGGTGTTAAACAATGAGAATAAATGCAGACAAGGGGAGAAAGAGAAAAAAA
>OMNN01100162.1:13711-42240 GCA_900302755.1 Chromis chromis | reverse complement strand
CTTGTCTTCGGCGCCCTGGGGATGCCGGCTGCTGCCTCCTCTTGGTCTGTGGACCCGTGTGGTTCTCTGTGGCCCTGGTGGCTCTCTGGGTGGTGCCTCCTGGTGCTCTTGCGGCTGGTCGGGGGGTGGGCTCTTGGCCGGGCTGGCCCTGCTGGGCTGCGGTTGCCGCTCTGGGCTTAGGTGTCACTCACACATGCATGTTGGGTCAGGGTGTGTCAGCTCATGTCGAGTCCCGTTGCTGAGAACTGATGGGTCCCGTCAAAATGTGCTGATTCACTCTATAAGCTTTACACCAAATTCATTTATGGATTCCTCTCTCGCTTGTGTCCTCTAGTGGCATGATCTATTCTTTACTATCAAGACTTCTACCATTCTGATGTCCAACCTGTCTTATTCTTACTTACTTAGTTTCGACTCTTTGCTTTTTGTGTGTGTGTGTGTGTTTGTTTGTTTGTCTCTTCTTTTGCTGTTGTTTCTTTCATGTAACACTCTCATAATAACACTGCCTGTCTATACCCTGCCCTGTTCGTCTTGTTTCGTCCTGTCTATCCTTTGTCTCCCCCCCAATTCACTAATTCACTGAGGTGTAGCACTGCCCTCTCTGGCGCAAGATAGGAAGACCCAATAAAGAATACCAGCTCAGTTTCCAGGGAGGGTTGGTGATGGTCACACGAATGCACTAAATATCAAAATATTTAGCTGCAAGACAAAACATGCATCTCATTTAAAGCTGACACCATTTCATGGTGTTAAACAATGAGAATAAATGCAGACAAGTGTGTAAAAAAGAGAAAGAAAGAAAGAAAAAAAATTATCAAAGTATTCTGCTAAGACCCCTGTAGCAACCAGACCATACATGTTATTGTCTGTATGTGATTAATAATAAGTATGCTTTAATCCATACATGTAGTCAACCTATTTAGTCAGTCTACTAGTTTGCAGTTTAGTTGCTCTGATTTGTGTTTAATTGTGGCAACAAATTAGGTGACTAAAACTGCCCAATATTGTATATGCAAACATCCCTCTCTACTTTTCTGCACATAATGACATTTTGCTTGTTCTATCAATGGATCCGGTGTCTTCAGAAAGTACATAGACCACCTTTTTTTTTTCCTATTAAACTGCCTTACTTAGTACACAGAATGTTTTGTAAACTTGTATCCTTTTTGGAATAATCCTTATCTTCAAAAATAAAGCTATTGGGGATTTTCATGAGGTTGGTTCATTTTGGATCAGGTTGGGTGGGGAACATCTGTGAACAGCTGCGATTCTGTATATTTTCAGTGGGATTCCAATTTGTTTTTGGCTGTACTGTTCAAGCAATTTAAAGTTGTTGTTTTGAAGTCATTCCAGTTTTCGTTTGGCAGCATTAAGACCGTTTGTTCATGGAGGAGAAGTTTTTTTTTTTGTTTCTTTTTAGCATTTTAATGCAGGTTCTTCTCAAGAATGTACTTAGACTTTGTTTCCTTACTGAAACTTAAAACAACCCCAGAGCACTGCCATTACTATTACTTACAATAAGTACAGTGTTAGATGGGTAATGAGGTGTGCCGGGTTTCCACAGGATGCAGTACTTTGCATTACAGATAAATAGTTCATTTTTAAATGGGTTTTTTGCTTGAATGCCAACATTAATTTCTGTCCATGTGCTTTCTGTGTCCTTTTTCTCACATACACAGAAAAGCAACATGTTATATGATATGAATAATTTTGTAGGAAAAAATGGAAATCACGATTTATCTGGTCGAATATATATATTATGTGATGAAATAGAAAAAATGATGCACCACGCAAGAAGGAGAAATAACTGCTTATACTTTAGAGCTACAACAAATGATAAGTTCTATTGTTATTTAATCTATTGGTTGTTTTCTTGATTAGTGTTTGTAAAAAATGAAAATAGAGAAAAATGACAGTGTTTCCCAAAGCCCAAGAAGACATTCACAAACGTTGTGTTTTGTCCACAACCCAAAGATATTCACTTTACTGTTTACTGTGAGTCAAGAAACCAGATAATATTCAATTTTAACAAGCTAGAATCAGAGACCTTATATGCCTAAAAAGTACTCAAACCGATATCAACTAGGTGTGTTTTGCTTTTTTCCCCCAGGCTGTGGACCAGCTCAAAGCTGGGGCGCTTGCAGTGGAAGCAGTGGCTGCAGCACTGGTTGAACTTGAGGTGATGATCCAGGATTTATTACATAATGTCAACTTTTATTAACTCAGTATTTAGTAACACCTCATCTACATCGTGCAAAACTATTACTTTTGCGGCCCAGATGGGACTTTAGAAGACAACATCCAAAAAACTTTCAGTGAGGATAAAAAATGTAATTCAGCATGTGTATGTGTTTATCCAAGACAGCTTCATTCTGCTCCAGCTTCTGGTGCATGTGCGCACATCCTGTTGGATGATCTTAGTGATTTTCCTCAGTACAGGGTTGGAATAAAGATTCTGATGAACTCAGTTTCAAAAATATACAGAGAAATGCAGATGGCAAGCACTTGCATTTGTAAGGTAGATACACCACATACATACAGTACATACAGTGCCTATAAACAGCATTCATCCCCCTTGAATTTAATTTAATGGGGCAGTGGCGGCGCAACAGGTTAAGCCCCTGACTACTGATCAGAAGGTCAGGGGATCGAACCCCACTGCAGCCCTTGTGCAAGGCCCTTAATCCCTGACTGCTCCCCAGGCGCTGCACTGCGGCAGCCCACTGCTCCTAGTATGTATGGTAGGATGGGTAAAATGCAGAAAATGAATTTCCCCAAGAGGATTAATAAAGGTTAAATTATTATTATTATTAATTATTATTATTGTTGTTGAAAATGTTCTCCTTTTATTGCTTTTCGGCATTGAATTGTGGTTCATTTCATTTTACTTTTTTGACAAGAACTTACAAAAAAAAGACTATTTCATGTCAAAATGAGCAAGTAATGTCAGTTAATTAAAAAATATAAAATGTAAAATAAGTGGTTTGCCCCCTTTAAATTGAGTATCAGGAAATCCTGGAGGACAACCTGATTCAGTCTGCAAGAGAACTGAAACTGCAAGACAATGACCTGAAATATACCGCCAAAGTGACACAGAAATGGTTTAAAAACAACAAGGTGAATATTCTTGAATGGCAGAGTGAGAACCCAGTTGATTCAGTTGACGATTTGTGGCTGGATTTGAAAAGGGCTGTTCACTCACGATGAGCAGCCTGACAGAACTCAAGCAGTTTTTCATAGAAGAATGCAAAGCTGTATGAGACCTACCCACACAGGCTGAATGCTGTAATTGCGACCAAAGGTACATCTACTAAACACTGACTTGCAGGCAGAGCATGTTTATGCAATTGCTTATTTTACATTTTATATTTCTAATTAACTGGCATTAGAAATCGGCAAAATAAAATTGACCATGATTCAGTGTTGAAAAGCAATAAAAGGGAAAAACTTACAAGGGAGATAAATACTATTTATTAGCACTGCACAAGTCACAGAAAGGTACTACTCTCATAGTTTACATGATTATTATATATTAAAAAGCAGCAGAAAACTCTGCAAACCTAGCGCAAGTGTTATAGCAAAAATGAAAGCCTCTCATATATTAAGTAGGAAATAAGAACCCAACAAAAAAAGAAAACAATTAGTTATTTTGAGGCACTTTTGTCTTATTGTGTCTGAAGTGCATATTAAATATTACTTCCAGACTTTTTTGTACAAAGTAGTCCACCCTGGCTGCGACCCATACGTGAAGATAGATGTAACATTAGTAATTGTAAAAGTGAAAATGTGACAAAGACAAAGCTACTTAGCAGCTACATTTCTTAGAAAGAAACCCATTAGGAACTAAACATAGAGTAAAATCTCTAATGTACTCTCTGATTACTATTGTGTTATCAGAGAGTACATTAGAGTACATCAAAAGTGGCACTTTGTACCACTTTTGAAGTATGAAAAGCGCTTTATAAATAAAGATTGATTTGATTTGATTTGATTTGATTGTGTTACAGAAAATAACTCCTCAGAAGCAATTTTGGTTCATAATGTTGCAAAAATGTTGGTATATCTTTCTATCTTTCTTTGTTCCTCATCCTGTATCCAAATTTGGTCGGTCATTACTTTCTTTACTAGAGCTGCTTCAATGTAATTTTTGACGTATTTAACAAAAAAATGCACATTCAGCTGGGTTATTACATAAGCTACGGTTAGCTAGTGACCCCTTTTGCCATGGTTCAACTAAAAAAAGAATGACATGTCCTCACCTTATTAACACGGACAATGTGACTCATCGTAGATATTGTTTTATCCCAGACTCTGCATGTTTTAATTGTTCTCAGGACTCTCCTTTTACAAATGCTGGCATGGGCTCCAACCTTAATCTGTCGGGGGAAATTGAATGCGATGCGAGTATCATGGATGGAAAGTCACTGCATTTTGGCGCCGTAGGAGCCATTAGTGGTGAGTTATGTGTTGATGCTTATGTAATACTGTGATGTTGCTGTGGCACTGGAGCTCAGTCACTTGGACCAGTGAGTCAAGCCTTTATCACTCATATGCTTTACTGACTTACTTTCTACTATCTCAGAGCAACTGGCATCATAAATCCTTACACTGGGGGACCACCCAATTTTTACCCGGAGGACAACCAAAAAGTGCTGTTAATATGAACGGCTCAGTTCATAGAGTGTTTTCCTTGAAGGCTTTCAACAAAAGATTTTTATTTTTTTTGCAAGAGCTCATGATTTATTCCAAACAACAGCCAAGAGGTGAAAGCGGGCATTTAACATGTAGTCCAAAAGACAACATATTGTTTTTGTTACCACATCTGCATGATGTTAACCATATAATTTGTACATGATGAATGGAACTTGTTTGGCTTACATATAAAATGTGTACCTGCCAACCTGTGCTTTTCATAAGGTCTCAGAATGCTGCAAGATGTGTTTAAATAGGCTTAAATCAGCCCAGTGTTCATAGCTGTGCCTCTATAACAATGGCAGAAAAATGGGCAACACGTTTTATTAAATTTAGTGAATACATTGTCTACGAAAATAAACAAAATAAAGTTTGATAAACACAAAGTCAACACAGATTTTACAAATAATCAAAACTGTATGCAGTTCAGCTGTCCTATGAAACTTGATGTTTTGATGACTCCTCTTATTTAATTATATTATTTCTCCATTATGTGCTATGTTTTACATAATCTTATTACGAGTTCAGTATCTTGATTTGTTTATGCTGTAATACCATCACTTCAACTGAACTGCCAGCTCTGTGATAATTCTGACTTTTCCTTCAGGTATTAAGAACCCAGTCTTAGTTGCAAACCGTCTACTGAGTGAAGCACAGAAAGGGAAACTATCAGCTGGCAGAATACCACCCTGGTGATTATCATGGTTAATAATTAATGTTGTGTTAAAATGACTATATCCACTTGTTAATTTTTATTCCTTTGTCAGCTTTTTAGTGGGGCGAGGAGCACATGATTGGGCAGTCAGCCATGGGATACCACCATGCCCTTCAGAGAAAATGGCCTCCAGTGAGTACTCTTGCACTGATTCACATATATCCCATATCTAAGAAATTCATTTTCTGTTGTTGCAAAACTGACCCCAAATACTTAAAAAAAACATTTGGAAGGCATGTATTGATTTATGTGGATACAGTAGAACAAGAATATGTTGTTGCACCCAGAGTTCAGTTTGTCTGCATACAAGAGGAACAAGCGAAAGATGGAGTTGGCAGAAAAAATGGACACAGGACATAATCAGACAAAGAAAAGACGACAATCAAGTGAAAATGTGAGTTCCATGTCATCAATTGAAATACGAATGATCATTTTAATGGAAACAAGTGTTTTCTTTCTCAGCTGTGTCACTTCAGTCATCCCTTCCTGTTGATTTTGTTTTTTCTTCCTCCCACAGTTGTTATAAGGTGTTGACATCTAAATAGGGGCATCATTTGAGCTCAACAAAATCCTCAGAAAATTAGAAGTTTCATAAATCTGTTGTTGATGAAACATTAAAATGCATGCAGCCTAAACTACAATTAAATTCACAAAATTATACCATCTAATAACCAATACCAAAGTGATACTGTGCCTGCGTGTGAAAACTACCCACCACCCTCCCACCCCATCCGCTGTCACAAAGATCGCTGTTCCCTCAGAGCCTTAGAACTAACAACACAGGACATTTGTCCGATTAACAACACTTAAGAAATTAGACGGAAGAAATAATCTTTTTTTCTGACTGTTAGTTGGAACATCACTTACACAAACTGCCTGGTTACTATCCAAAGCAAGAGGAGAACATAGGTATCCCAACTTGAAATCCAAACCCTGATCCCAGTGGTATGATAAAAGCTGAATTAAAGACCTAGTTTTATTAAGTGGGAAGGTTTTGTTACTCACTGATCTAATAGAACACTGCCAACTGAATGTTAGTTTTGAACCCTCTCAAGTCCTGGAGCTCTCTCGCATTGAGAGAACTGTTTTTCTTTTGCCAGGTGGGGTTTTTACAGTTATTCCAGTTATTTGCGCCGTGAATTGAGGCTTCATTTTCTTGGGTGATTTCGGACTGGATAGCAGATGGAATTGCAAAATTGACAGCGAGCCATATAGGGAAACAATCTAAATGCTGATATTGTCATAATTCTGTAGCCGTTACATACTGCAGTCGACATTTCCTTCATAATAATAAAACAGAAAATGTGTCTGTTGCTAAAATTTAAAAAAGCAATGTCCACTGAATACATTTGTCACTGTGTGTAGAGCAGAACAGAGGAGGCAGATTGTGCTGTAAAGAACAGAAGTGCTCAAACTTTTTCCATAGGACTCATCCACTCCATAGGATTCCATCAGACTTAAAACACCAAAAGAAAGAGGAGGGCAGCAGTGGCAACAGTGTTAGTTTCCCCCAACAAAAAATATGGGAGTCTCAATGTGTTATTCAGAATTGAAAATACATGTGGCCACATCACTTGGTCTACTGAGACTATTAATAGTGATGAAATTTGCATGGTCCATAAATCAGGTTTTCATGCAAGCAGCTTAGTCTGCAGATTCTACACCAAGTAGTCATGCATGAGGATATATGGTGTCAAACTGAATTAAAAAGACAGAAAATTACAAGTGCAATTTGGTGTTTTTTACTTTGGTTGTTTGTTTTACAAGGAAGCACATGTAGGACTTAACAACCAAGACATGGAGATAAATTCTGTTAGATATGATTTCACGTTCTCACCGAGTTATCAAAGGAAATGGCATTACTGGGTCGTACATACAGTTCCAAGAAAGGATTAGAGTGTTGACAGGAGTTAGTGCAGAGTTTCAGTGCCCTGAGCAGCACAACTAGAAAGTGGGCTCATGACGTTCTGAGCTGAAAGCATTTGAGAGCACACTCATTCTGCTTTAAACTCACTAGAGCAGCACAGAACAGAGTGGGAAAGTTTATCTTGGTTCAGATGTGAATTGTGTTAAATGGAGTGAAACGCGTAAATGGCCACAGCCTGATACGCTTCATTGGACTGGTTTTTGAATCGTATTATGGTTTATTTAGTTCAGTTACATTAATCCTCAATATTAATGATATATGCATTAAAAGAAAGACTAACAACTGAGATGGTCTGTTTGTTGATTTAAGTGATGTATGATTCAAAGATTGATTTTAGTGTCAAATGGCTAGTTCGCTTAAAGATGGTTAAAAGACTGAGTTGTCCTCCGTTTTCATTTGTCTCTCACATGTTTACTCAAAACTGCCTGACCTATTGAAGATTAATACATAACAATTTGGTGCATTTAAACTTCCACTGAGTTGGAGATAGCTGATACTCTGACAGAGGGTATTCACATGTATTTTGTAAGGTATTTTACTTTTACCCTTAATTTTTCCTCAGCTGCTGACATGTAAAGTCAGTTAATAGGAAATAGCCTCATTTTGTATCAAGAGTGACTATTAGAGACGGGGTTGAACACAAAATGTTATTGCAGTCTGGTTTTAATTTTCATGCACGGTGTTCTTTTTATGCCTCTGTCTTTTTGCCAAGCAGTAAAATCTTTCCATGCTTCATTTTAGTGCAATATAAGCACCTGTCTCTCGATGGTGTATAGTCAGAGTGTTGTGTAGAGAAATCTAAAGCATATCAATACAATTCAAAAGATATCCTTGAGTTTTACAGTCATTATTTACTGCAGATTTTTCATTTAAAGACATTGATAAAGTATGACAGGATGGGCTTTGCAGCATTTCAGAATAGCTGGCTCCGGTTCTTTTTGGCCTCCGAGGCCTGGAGACTGGGCTGATTTAGGGGAGCACAAGACAGATGAGAAACACTGTTGCATTGTTTTTTAACTTTGCCTTTTTAGTCCAAGGTTTAATCAAGATCTTCAGTTTCTGCTAGAAGTGGAGTCCTGATCATGTATCATAATGCCAATTTGCACATTTACCCTGTAGAACTCTATTTATCATGCAGCCTGACTCATGATGGTTCACAAACAAATCACTTCCAACAAAAACTGCAATCAGGGAAGGAAGCAGCTGATTGAAATTACAGCAGCACATTTTTATGAAATATGAAGGGCACAGAAGAGTGATTCATAAATTTATGCAGCGCTGTCTTCATTTTGGAAATATTCTTGGTTAAAGATGACATCTGTGGTTCAGAATGTGAATGTTTGTATTTCTCCTCCTCTGTGGTGCCTGACATTTTTTACTTAAAAATTGTCACTTGAAGTGTCCGTTTATTTGTTTTTTTCAGTTCATGTGACTCTTTTCCTTACTGTGATGTAGGAAAATGGCTCAGGGTGCCTCGACACAGTCGGAGCTGTTGTGGTCGACCTGGAAGGGAATGTAGCGGCAGCAGTGTCCAGTGGAGGTCTGGCTATGAAACATCCTGGCAGGGTTGGCCAGGTACTGAGACCCTCGTCTCCTTTTTTCTCTGTCCATATTTTTATCCCCTTCTTTAAATATTATATTTTCATGTAACTCCATGAAAGATTATACCTACTACTACTACTGACATGTTCTTTATTAGTAAACTATTTCAGTACCATGTATAATTTATGTGAGGCCATACAGTGCTCTTTTTAGAGGACAAAATTAATAGTATATATCTACATGCAGTTTCTGTCAAATTCTAATGATATGCTACTAGGAATAATTGCAGCTGACTGACTGCAGCTAGTGCTCTTTTCCTTGCCTTAAGTATCTGAAATCTAAGGAGAAAGATCTATCACCAAATTATTCCCAAAGTGGACCTGTAGTTTGGAGATAATTTGATCTGACTCAAGTACAAATGATTTATTTCGAATCATTTGGAGATGAAGTCCTTTGGCAGACCTACATCCATCCACAAGATTTTTTCTGAAGACCTCAGAGCGTTCTTTAGATCTTGGCATGATTATACCCAACTCGCTTCAGTAGCAAAGAGAACACCAGGCCCTCAATGTCAAAGGTTTGAATAAGACACGTTCCAGCTGTCACTTTCTGTAGCCTTGATTGTAGCCCCTTGCAGATGCAGACAGCTGTGGACACTGCAGATGCTTAGTTGTTGTTATTATGCTACTTTATAGTCCGCTGGTAGGCCTCTTTTCCATACTTGTCGGCATTTATGTATTCCTGAGCATGTGCAGTACTGTTCTTGCAGTGCAGTTGCTGTGTAGACACAAATTTACTTGTGCTTGTGGACGTGGGAAGTAACACTGATTTAAGGAAGTTGTAAATCATGGTGCAAAATCTGAAAATCCTCATTCCAATTTTACAGATTTGAAAGTGTGTACTTAGTTTTTTCCATGCAGATTTAAATCCTGAGAATTTCAGGTAGCAGAACACACCAAATGCAGGATTTGCTGCCAATCCAGCACCATACAGCAGACAGACAAAGTTAGTAACTGCTTACAAAAATGGAACATCCAGCAGCTAAAGACTCTTTCTTAGGAGTTGGTGGGGACCAAAACAGAGCTAAAAATCCATTGTGTATTGCACTCAGTATTATTATTTCCTTATCGACTGTAGCAGATTGGGGAAATTCACATATAATGAAATTGGCAAGCGCATCTTTGTCAGTCATTACAGATGCAGTAATGACTGACAGAAACATATAAGCTGCTTGAGATGTGTGTGATTGCATTTGCCATCAGTGGAACCAGTGCGAAAAGTAACATGTGTGAGTATAACCAAAAAAAGCATCCTGGGGTGACGGGTGCTCATCTTAGTAATCAGTGCTGATCGACACATTTTATTAAATGAAAATGCATTTGTTTTTTGTGACAGGCGAGTGACAGATGTCAGAATTTTAGAATCACTTTTGTGGATTTCCTTTTAGTGTTATAAAGTAGCCAGTCAGAAATGCAATACCAGTGGAAAGATTGAGGCTGGAAACGTTCTCGCCAGCACATTAGCCA
Source organism: Chromis chromis (assembly GCA_900302755.1). Classification (NCBI taxonomy): domain Eukaryota; kingdom Metazoa; phylum Chordata; class Actinopteri; family Pomacentridae; genus Chromis; species Chromis chromis. The sequence goes on along the minus strand of OMNN01100162.1, from coordinate 31,838 downwards.
CTAACAACTTAGAAGGAGATAATTTGCCAGAGCTGTGTGCTTTGGGAATTTTGATAGTTAAACGGATCAATGCGCCTTTAGAAAGACTGAACGCAGCAGATTGGAGTTTCCAGCAAGCAGCTGTTACCAAAGAAGCCTCCCCTAGCTTTGTGTTCCCCTGCCCTTGTTTCTCTCTTTGCTGTTGCTACTATTTGATGTAATTAATAGAACTAATCTAAACTCGGATATTCTAAATTAACGAGGCAACCTGCTACAGATGAATTTACTTATCTACTCGGCTCCGCAGAATCTAGTGAAACAATTCCGTGCAGAAAGTCTTTTACTTTGAGTCATGAGTTTCTATTAAAAGCAGCTTAACTGGAAAAAAACAACAACATGGGGCTAAAGTGAGTGAATGAATCAGTAGGATTTACTGCCTCAGCCTAATCATCACTCCTGATGTTAGGAAAACTGAAACTCAGAGCAACAGAGCTGTGAGTATGGCATGCTGTTCCAGAATGGTTTACGATGTAGAAATGTAAATTGGCTCACCTCAGCCTGTACTGTAAGTTCATCACTGTATGATACTTACAGCGAAAACAAAAGAAAAAGCCTTTTTCATTTTTCTTTTTCTGTTTTCTCAGGCTGCTCATTATGGATGTGGCTGCTGGGCTGAAAATGCTTGTAATATGAACCCTTACTCTACAGCAGTGAGTACCTCAGGTATACCAACACGATCTCTACAACTGACTTTGCTGTTGTGTGTGTGTGAGTGTGCATGTTTGTGTAACATTTCCTCTTGCTGTTACCGTTTACCACCAGCCTGCCTTTTGTTTTTGAGATATGAATCAGCCCCAGTGAGTCAGGTTTCAAAAAGCCCGATAATACTTTCCAATGACCTCCAACCGTTCCTGCTGAGTGATTCTCATCAGTCACTTCCTCGACTGATTGAGTCATCATACTCTACTCTTTGTTAGTCAGCTGCATGCCAGGTGCATTGCAAAGCTCTGTGGATTTGCAGTGACATGTGACAAGGGACACCTGTTGTAGATATGGTAGAAGGAGAGCTGCTGGGAGTGCAGCATAGAAATGGCAAATCATAAATGACTGATATTATACCTGTCAACTAAATCAGATACAAGTTGCTTATATGTAGTCCATACAGCATTTTTAAAATTTAAGTATTTCATGTTATGGTAAAAATTTTGCATATATGTCTGCTCTGAGTGCAACCAGCTGGCCATCATCAGCTCTGGTTGAATTTATGTTTTAAGATGTTTTTAAAAATAATTAAGCTTACAAGTGTTTAATTTACAAAATCACTGGTGGAAGGTTTGAGGTTTGACTGTTCAAATTAGAGCTAATTAGGCAATAGGCTTTAATGATATGTCACAGTTCTCACACACAACAAAGCTGTAAAATTGATTAGCAATTATAGAAAGCACCCTGCAACTTCATCTGCAAAAATAACCTAATAATGTCTGAATGAACTCACAACTACAGCAGATAATTAAGCTCATAGTGATGATATTTTTCAGCTATAAAAACCTTGAAGGTTTTGTCTCCTCTCATGAAAATAAGAGCATCAGAACAGAAAAGCAGCTTTTAGAGCAGCTGTTTTTATTAATGAAAGACAGATCTTCCATAGGGCTAAAGACGGTGACATGTACACTTGGCACAGCATTATTTTGGATGGTAGAAATTGACTTTATGGAGTGATTGTCAGCATAAACTTAAACCTCTAACACTATCCCTAAGCTCTGGCTCTTCAGGGCTTAAACTAATAAAGCTATTTGGACAAAGACATCCTTTCCTTTCAGGACCAATCTGCCATGTTGAAAACAAGTTGCATTCTTCTTGAACATATCTATACAACATATACAGCCATGCCTTAGTGTTTCCAAAAACGAGAGTATGTGCCTCTTTTAGCTGAAGGCAACATTGCTGATTGTGAGCTGTCTGGTTTTGAATGTGAGGCTATATTAGCCCACTTCTTTAAGATGCGTAGACATCTGCGACATAGCTTCTGGGGAACATTAAAAACCTTTTGATGTGGATCTGTAGCCTAATGCATTTCAGTGCAGATGAGCTGATTTGATGGGACAGGCTGAAGCTTGAGTTATATGTACTTGGACGACTAAGCATTTTGCACATTTTTACTCTGCGCTAAAGCTCACTTGAACATATGATCCCCAGCAATTGTTGAGACATTTAGTGTGGGGAAAAAACAAAAGCAGTTATGCAAACCATTTATTTAACATTACCAATGCTTAGGAGTTTGTACTGATATCATAACCATAGTAGTGAAAGGCCCAGTATGATATCTGCTCTTTAGAAGACCCAGAATGTATACCTCTGTCTGGCAGTTCTGCAGGTCTCTGGTACATTTCACCGCAACAAAAGATGACAACAACCCGCTTTTATGTATTATTACTTTTATGGCCACAACATTAAAACCACCTGCCAGATATTGTGTAGGTCCCCCTTGTGCCGCCAAACAGATCTGACCCATTGAGGCATAGATTCCACAAGACCTCTGAAAGTGTCCTGTGGTATTAAGCACCAAGTTGCGACTTGGGGCCTCCATGGATTAGCTTTTTTTTTTTTCTCCCAGCACATCCCACAGATGCTTGATGGGATTGAGATCTGGAGAATGTGGAGGCCAAGTGAGCACCTTTAACTCTCAGTCATGTTCCTCAAATCATTCCTGAATAGTTTTTGCAGTGTGGCAGGGAGCATTATTCTTGTGAAAGAGACTCCTTCCATCAGGGAATACTGTTGCTATGAAGAGGTGTACATGGTCTGCAACAATGTATAGGTAGGTGATATGTGTCAAAGCACAAACATCCACGTGAATGCCCGTGAACCTGCGTCCACCAGCTTACCTTCTTCCCATAGTTCTGTTGCAGCCTCTTCTACAAGTGAACAATGCACACACACACCCAGCTGAATTCAGCAGACCAGGTCACCTGTCATTGCTCTATCATCCAGTTCTCATGCTCGCATGCCCATTGTAGGTGCTTTTGGTTGGGGACAGGGGTCAACGTCGTAATTCTGACCAGTCTGCGGCTCTGCAGCCCCATACGCAGCAAGCTGTGATGCACAGTGTGTTTTTACACCTTTCTATCGTAGTCGGCATTGAGGTTTTCAGCAATTTTGCTACAGTAGCTCTTCTGAGGGATCAGACCGCATAGGCCAGTCTTCACTCCCCCACACTAATCAATGGGCTGTTGATGCTCATGACCCTGTTGTCACTTCACTGGTTGACCTTCTTTGGATCACTGCACAGTGGGATCGCCCCATGAGACCTGCCACTTTGGAGATGCCTTGATCCAGTCAATGCAATCATAATGTGACATTGTTGAAGTCACTCAGATGCTTGCGCTTACCCATTTCTAGTGCCTTCAGCACATCAACTTCACGAACTGGCTGGTCACTTGCTGCCTAAAAAATCCCACCTCTTTACAGGTGCCATTGTAACAAGATAATCAGTGCTGTTCACTTCACCTGTCAGTGGTTTTAATGTTGTGGCTGTTCGGTATATATTATGAGCATCCTCATGGTTTTCATTAACGTGACTTTAATTTTATTTGGTACATTTATGACCACACAAGATGCCAGTTTTGGTATTGGAGGTCTGTCATATACTTATTGTCAGCTGCTTCAAGGTGATGAGGCTTAAAGGTGATAGGGCCAGATGTAATTCAGCGGGTCTAGCCTGTATTCGTTGCATTAGCCAAGCAGTTTAAAACCATTCTCTTAGTAATCCTCTTCTGTAAATGGGTTATCTAAGTAGATCTAGTCTAGATGTTTTCTCTGTATGTATTTTCACCTCACACTGGCCTCCTATATTGTGGCATTGCCTTTGATGTTACTTAAAAAAACGCCATCCTTATGGGTTCGGCTAGCATAATGTGTGTTCCAGTACAACACCTGTTTTTAATTTCCTAACATGAAAGGCGTTCCCACTAAAAGAAACAGAAAAACAATAATTTTCATCCTGACACATGGAGTATGATCCTGACCCTAAATGTCACTCTTTCTTCCATTCACCTCACCAACACTTTGCTCATCCACGCACCCTCCCTCCCCTCCCTTCCCTCCCGTTCTAGTCAGTTTTGCATTATGCGGCTCATGTGGGACTATGTTTTACTGCCTCATCTGGCCTTTACTTTGCTGTGGCCAGTGAGAGAACAACTCACAAACTTCACTGTTTACCCTTGCTTCCGTTGGTTTCCGCATACTGTGCCTATGTTTGTTTGGCCTCTTTCTTTTTACATTTTTGCTCTGGCGAATTGCTGCTTTAGTCTGGGCTTCTCACTGCAGTTCCAATTCAAGTGTATTTGTGCTCCCGTCATATCCAGTTCCCTTTGGACAGAGGGATTTATGGTAAACACAGCACAAAAGGCACAGTGCTTGGCCAATCCAACTTGCTGCTTTCCTTAAAAAAGAACTTCAAGTTGCTCCAGGCATTTGGTCTCCACAGTTACTGACCTGCATTCAGTTCTGTTTTAGTTACCTGATTTTTTATGGGGCCTTCATTTGTGTTTACAGAAACAATGAGGCTATATTCTTCAGCCTTTATGGGGTTTCACAGGAGTATTTGCCAGATGTGTTTTGTTTTAGGTTTCTTGTCTTTTTTCCTTCGTACGGGCAAAACCTAACATTTTAGAAAGACTGCATTGTAAACAGCATTCAGTATCTGCCTTTTCCTTAGAAACAGCAAGGTATTGGTTTTAATGTTGGACCTTTAAGCAGTAAGTGGCTTATTATCTTAGATATAAAAAGCACACCTGCTATGGTTTGACTTGGAACTGGTAAAGGATAAGGTGAGATGTTGTGCAGGCTGCTCGTGCTTTTTAGTTTACCTAAATGCTTAAAAATACTTTGTTTCTCTCCCTGGACTATTTACCACATGCAGCACAAATGGAGAGTATCAGACAGATTCAGGTGCTAAATAGAGTCAGCTGGAGACTAGCCTGCTGGCACTTTTGTGATTTTATTTGAAATATTTCAGGGGATTAGGTTTTAGCATGGATAAAATCACACATGTCTTGACATACAACTTCTATACTGCAATTTATTTTCTGTTCAGTGTATAAAAAGGTAAAATTGTTAGTCCAACATTTGCCATACAGTCACTACCACCGTTTGATGTCTTAACTCTCCTGTTAGGCAGTAGTCTAATAAAAATACTCTCTTCTTGTTTGCCCTTCACATATTAATAAATCATATTTTGACTGAGTCATTTGAGCCTAACAGGGAAAATCCTGTTACTAAAAATACATTTTATGGTGACATGTAAATGAAAAACCTATGAACATAAAAAATGATGCATAAATGTGTAATGGTGATACATGTTGCAAGAATGCATGCACACCCTGCAGTCACACAGAGAGCCAGCTATAGCACACAGTTTACAGAAGTGGAATTAATACTTGGTGGTTTGCTGTTTCAAATTCCCAGACCAGCTGGGATCGGGGCAGGGAAAACGAAAATACAAACCCTCCCTTAGCAATTACTGTCACTGTGCCCTTGAGCAAGGCAGCTGTACTTGGCAGGCCCCAGGTGCTGTCAGTGTTACCTGAAATAATAAAGCTTAATTACACTTATAAGAACATGCCAGAATGACTGCAGTAGCACTGTTTTTTTATGAGCTGAAAAACCAAATCCTTTAATTTCACAATATTTTCCATTACGTAACCTAATAAACAGATATATTGGAAAAAATTTGATCTTTTTAACAGGTTTTGAATATCAAAGGGTACTAAATGGTAATCAGGAAGTGCTTGTACGTTTTAATCTCTTCAGTATTCACTCAAACATCAAGATGTGACTACCACACACAACTAATGTCTTGAAAGTCTGATGTTTATGTGCCTTGTCCAAAGTGTTTGGGCTACATGTGCTACAATCTCTTAAGAGTTAACTCATTTGTCGTGTGTCTTTTGTCAGGCTGTGGAGAGCATCTGATTCGCACCATGTTGGCACGTGAATGCTCTGCTGCCATGCAGTCTGAAGATGCCCACCAAGCACTGCTGGAGGCTATGCAAAACAAGTTCATCAGTGAGTCGCCCACATGTAGCCCGATTACCACTCCTTTCCATACACACAGATTTGTCAGCCAAGAACGTGTTTGTGAAAAACACGTTGGGAGAATTAAACAAACAGATGTTGCATAACATAAGGAATGAGCAAACAACTGGAAACGCTGGAAATAATAGAATCAGAAGAGGCGGCTTTTGATTTATGGCTTCGTTTCACTGTTTAAACAGGACCTTCAGATGTTCCACACATTATAGCTGACAGCCACAGATAATTTTGGAAGACATAATTGTTTTGTTGAAAGTTTATGTGAAGATGTAATTTTTTTGCCATATTCTCAGAAGTGGTCAATTTTAGAAAGTCTAGTTAACTGTGTTTGTTGCGCCTGTGAATGACCACTGGGATAGCTCAGTGCAGAGGAAGAAAGGACATGTGGAAACATGTGGTGGTTTCTGCCTTGTTCTGGCCTCCTTTAGAAGTCCGTCCCAGTTTGGCTTTGTCATGGATATCTGTAACACCGAGGACGGACTGAATGAAGTCAGTCTGAAGTTAAAACTTCTGTTGTTTCTTTTAAGATGCACATTAAGTTACACAGAGCTCCATAAATTCTGCCGTCGCAGAGCCAATGATGATGGAAGTTGAGTGAGAGATCTCCACTCTCGTGCAGCTTCCAAGATACCTCTGAATAGATTGTCTTTAATCACAAAAACATAATTTTTCCTCTGATATTTTTGTGTAACACAGTAACTCTCATCATATAGTTACATCTTCCAAACACAGACACACAAGTATTCAGATTCTCCACAATAGTTTAATTCCATTTATTTATTGCTACAGACTAAATAATTACAGCAAAATTGAACTGATCTCTTGTTTACAACATGGAAAGATGTCAGAGTTTTTTATGGAATGTTTATCAAGAGAAATTTCTATTGAAACATAGAACAAATACCAGGATTTTATGTGAATGTTGTTCGGCCTACACACAAAAAAGTGTTTTATAGAGTGAAGGAAACATTACAACATGGAACCAAAATCTGTGTGAAATGCAACAAAAGAACAATGGTATGCAGACACAATATTTTCATCAAATGCGCCAATTGGTCCTGTTTTCCTTTTGCTTGTTGCCGTGTTAAGACATTTCAGGACATGCTATAGCTGTTTATAGTTTGTTCTTTTCCAAACCGAGCCCTTTTTTCTTTTATTGCACCACACTAATCACCCATTCCAAGTTTTTTTCTGTATACACAACACCTCATTCAAGTTCGCCTCTTCTGAAATTTAGTCAGGAAGCAAGAGAGGTTCTCATTCCACACAGTTATTTTTCAGTTTTGTTGTTTGAAAGGATGCTATTTAGTTTGATTTTGTTTTGCTCTTTGAACGGAATATTGTGTTACAGTAGTGCATACAGTGTGGTGAGTTCAAAAAATACACTACCTGTCATTCACCTATTATTATCATGCCCACACAAAAGTGGTGAAATATTTGCATTTAACAGTCTGCCAAATAAATAAATGCATCAGGACAGAATAATTGCTTTCAGGTGTTTAACTTGGCTATAAAAAACAACTTGAATGGAAAGATTTTCTTCTCATAAACCACCTCAATTTTATTAAAAGGGTTGTGTTTTGTCTGAGTTTTTTATTTTTAATTGACTAGATTTCAGTTTGTTATCAGAATATTCATGTATTATCCTGTGTGTTAGAGTGGAGAACTTTAAGTATGAGACATTTTCTCGAACAAGGAGAAATTTCTTTACCATGGTTATGCCACGTTTAGTCATCACAAGGGTGTTGCTTTCTTTCTTGTGTGTCCAGGCTCACCCTTCCTGACCAGTGAAGATCGTGTTTTGGGTGGAGTAATTGTCTTGCGGTGCTGCAGATGTGTGGAAGCTCAACCATCTCAAAATATTCAGGGTATCTTGGGTAAGACGTTAATAATTTCAAGTCCGATCACGCTCAAAGCTCCACGCCACAGATAATCGTAGGCAAAGATTTGTCTGTGAATATGTATAAATCTATCCTTAGATAAATGGGAAGAGTTGGAGGAGGCACTGTGGCTTTCCTGGCAGGTGGTCTGTGTTTTAACTTGCACAATCAGGCTCTGGTTTCACACCCTTCATCTCCGATTCAAACAGAGACCTCCCACTATGGAATCAACCACTAATCTTTAGACAAGCGGAGGCCTTCTGGATACTGCCCAGTTTGGCTGATTGTATTGACGGATCTGGTTTCTTTACCTGGAGCTTATGAGAATGCTCCTTCTTTTTGCAAAGTTACTTTCACAGAATTTGACTGAGTTCTGTGCGAGGTTTGGGCCACAAGACTTACTACTGGATTTGAGTGTTGCCTTTGCTCTTTGTGTTAATTCTGACATAATACACAGTATATCAAATCCTCAGTTCAACAAACAAGGACAGTAAAAGTAGAGTTTGATGAGGAAGTAAACATGATGGCAAATGACTGGTGAGTTTATATTGTGCATTATGTCAGCGTGAAAAATATCATCATCTAAAGTGATGTTGAATCACCGTTATATGGGATGTACGGCCTAGTTTAAAGCTTTATATGAACTGTAGCCTTCATGCGAGTTTGGACTACCTCAGATTTCTGTGGACTGTTGATTTACAAGAATGAGCACCATGTCAACCACATCCTTATGGTGCTGTAATTGGGTTTCCAATTCAGCTCTCAGGTTCTACCTTCCTCTGTAGTTATGTCACAACTGCCAGTCTTATATTTTCATGATAATGGGCATGCTCAAAGTTTACTACACTGAGTCACCTGCCAAACGTTCTACTCTGACAGATGGTAAGACTACTATTATTTCTGTCTACTTTGTGAAACTAAGCTTTCAGCTTTAGTAAAATAGTCTGTTCTCTCCACTAACCCTAGCTCGCCCGCTTTATCTACATCTTATTTATATCCGTGTTAATGCATTTTCTCTTTTTAGCTCTGTTTTTAAACTTTATATCTGTGTTCATTCACAGTGGAGTTCCTATGGAGTCACACCACAGAGAGCATGTGTGTTGGCTACATGTCAGCCCAAGACAGCAAAGCAAAGGTGAGCATCCCAATTAGCCAAACAGTTGAAATGTATTGCAGTGAGTGTGACCTTGTTCTTAAATAGTCCTGTACCTATGCATCACTCTAGTGGCTTGAAAGTGAATGTTGTTTTCATAATTTATGAGCACTCGTTTATATCTCTTTTTGACTTTTTGATGATTTTTTTTCTCATTTAAGAAGATTTTTTTTGCATTATATTTTCAAGGATTACAGAATCATTAAAACAGAACTCTGTTTTCTTATTATGTTTAACTTAGTAGAGTTGTAAACTATGAATGAATATATGACGTGAAAGGTGTTTTAGCCAGACACCTGTCCAGAATTTCTTCGAAGAAAATTACCGGTAAAATAATTTGTGAATTATATTTTGGTCAGTTCATCCATCTGACCAAATACATTTCAGAGCTTTTTAAAAATGCATTTTAATGCCTTCGCGCTTGCAACAGCCATGATGTTTTCAGGTTGTCCGTCCATCCATCCTATTCTTTTGCACATAATGTCTTAGGAATGCCCAGTGGGAACTTCGTTATATTTCGCAGGATGAACTGATTAGAATTTGATGGCCAAAGGTCAAGCCCACTGTGACACAAACACTAATTCTGACAAAATTTCACACAAATGACTAAAAGGATTAAAATGATGAAGTTATGACATTTTATATCCAAAAGGTCAAAGGTCACCTCCACTGGGACATTATAATATTCTTTAAAAGCACTTTTCTGGTCGTTATTCAACATCAGAATTCAGAAAGAAGTAGGGAACATAAGGGGGACTGTGACCATATTTCACATTGGGTTGGATACTGAATTTGTGATACTGAATCTTGGGTGCCCACCATGAAACTGTAATGATTGCACGAATCATTACTGATTTATTTGGCTAATGTATCACTGTCACTCTGTATGAGGACAGTGCACTGTTGTTCATTTGGTTCAGATTTCAAAGTGTTTGCCCTCCGTCCCTTGTCCCTGCCCCCTCACCCATCCTTTCTTCTCTCTCATGGTCTGACTCTCTCATCACGCCCTCTCTCTGGCCACTACCTGGTCCTAAAGTACCATAAAGTTTACTGAGAGTCAAGCACCACTGGGGATATCAGTATCAATCTGCATATTTGTCAGATGTGCTCTTTGTGTTGGGCTTTGGGGTGGAATGTGAGCATGCAAGCTTTCCTGTCATGCCAGTGCCAATGTGAGCAGAACACAGTGAACTATGTACTTTGACCAAACTCTTGTGTGTAACTTTTTTCTTTAGTTTGCATTCTTACATAGTGTACCTATAACTAGTGGTTTAGCAGGCGTTAACATAGGTTAGCATTATGTGCATAACATAGTGCCGTCATTAAAGCTCACTGGATATACAACAGCATTTATAATTGACATGGCGAAAAGTACACTACTACCGCAGTATCTGTGTGCTAATAATAAAAATAAAGGTAGTTACACATATGAAGGATTTAATTTAACATCCTGTGACAAGTGAAGCAGAGGATGTTGTGATATTAGGTGTCCATGGTCTTGGAAATGTTGCAGTGAACTTGGAATCTGTAGCCCTAGCTACTACTTAAAATCTAAACTGCAGAAACTTCCTGGGTCTGGGCACCACAGGAGCACAAATTACCTTTTAAATCTACTGTGGTGAGCAGGTCACCCAGCATCACTTCATTGAGATAAGCTTTCAAAATGTTCTTTTTAAAATCAATGTGCTCAGTGGGTGCAGATCCAGGAATATCATCTGTCAGTAGTGGTTTCTGCATCTCTTGGGGGAGGGTATCCACTTCCTCTTGAGGGGCCATTGGTGACACAGTGATATTGGAGAGTGCAGCCAAGAACACAGCTGCTCCACCAAACCTCACACCACTCTATCAGAGACTTGAGTAGCTAGTTGTGGGAGTGAAGCTGTGAAGCTCTGATGTGCCTATGTGCTTTGCCATCTGCATACCAGAGCAGCTGGCTGTTCTGTCCTTCATGCCTCCAGACTTGGTACAAAACAAGGTTTCACTCATTGATCCCCAGCTGGGCCCAGAGCTGGCCACTGAGGGGATTCCATAACGCCCAGAATCTGTTTTTTTCTCCAATCTGGTGAAGTTCAAAGAGCTTGAGATGGGAATTCTAATATGGCCAGGCTCCTGCTATGATGTCTGCTGTGGTCTGTATGCCACGGAGGTCCAGGAGGTGGCAAGGTGTCCAAGGCCTTGATGGTAAAGCTGTGGGGAAGTCCTGCCACATAGACAGTTTGGGAAAAGGGTCTGCAGTGGACTGCAGTCCTCCTGTGAAGCAGTATCTTTATCTTGCCATCTTGAACTACAACACTGTGAGCAGAACAAGCAGTGCTGAACAAGTTCTTTCAGCAAAGACTTCATTGGCTGTGTTGTCATAAATCCTTTTTAAAGAATACTGGATAAGGAACTTCACTTCCTAAAGGCAGTGGTCTCCCCTGTCAGGACAGCGTGGTCCACTACACGGCAAACACTGCTCATGAACAGCTTGAGGAATACGACAAAAAGGCCAAGGTGTTGACCTGACCTCCAATTTCTCCACATCCCTGTCTGGATGAAAAGTCATGCCTGATCCATGGAGCATCCAATCTGCAACCTATAGGACCCAAAATGATTTGCTGCCAACATCCTGTTGCCAGACACAGGATCCCCCTCCGAGAGGTCCCATGTCCATGACCCAACAGGTCAGAGCTGTTCTGACAGCATGAAAGGGACCTATACAATATTAAGCAGGTGATTTTATTGTTTTGGCAGATTGGTGTGGAGCCAAAGCCATCCACAGCCTCAGCTGCTATTCTACAGACATTCCTCCCATTCCTATTAGCTGGGCATTTCTAACCAGCCAGAGTCCATCTTCCACTGCTTTTTTGTGATAAGAACATGAAAGGGCTGATACACAGTAGCTGGAGTATTTAGGACAGAGGTCAGACTGGAGTGCTGCTATATCTGCTTTCCTTCTCCTATTAGTGTTTTAATTCACACATTTTTATGTTTAAATTTTCCAAATTAGTCAGGAAAGTTGGATTTTAGGCCAAATATCAGACACTGTTGGTAGCTCTTCTCAGGTTTTTCTTGTTTTTCAATCAGATGTTGGTTCTGAAGAAAGCACAGTCTGTATTCAGTCCTTCTGACATAGACTGTGAAATAGCAGCAGTGCTGCAGAAGGAGAGCATCTGGTTTTATTCAGACACTCACCTGTGTTTGCACTGGATAGACATCAAAACATTGAGCTATGTTTTACAGAGCTACACAAAGCTGCATGGACAAACCAGTTGCGGCACTTCTGAAACAGTTAGACTATTGTTTTATGATTGTCGTGATTCCACAGATGAAAGAGAAATGTAGGATCCCCGACACCACCACCATGGCTCAGTTTCCTCCTCCTGGACATCATTACCACTATAAAGATTTTTCTGCTCAAATTGCGTAAGGCCAGAGAAAATCAAATGGCATGCAACTCAGGCCTCCTGGTTATTTTCTGCTTTGTGTATTACACGACAAGTGTCTTTTTTTATGGTACTTTTTTATGGTACATGTTGTTTTTATTATCCATCTTGCAAGGAGAATAAATAGCATATGATTGTTTTTTTATTGTATTTTAAAAGAGAAGAATGTAAAAGCCACAATACAAAAACAACAGCATAGTCCGCGAGCTAAATTTATCCTTTGGTCTACACTGTGGTGTTAATGTGTGGCTTCTCTAGCCCCTAAACACATTCATATCACCAAAGAATGTTGTTTTTCTCCGACAGATACAATGGAACTGTGTTTTTCATGTTATATTTTGACTCATTTGTAGTTCTGTCATGTGGTCACTTCAGTCACTGGGTAATGAGCTGACAACAGCCTCACTGTAGGTTTGCATGTCTCCGTATTTTTTTTCTGTCTATCTAGCCCAACTATCACATCACTCTACAATTCTTTGCTCTTCTTTTAACTCCACTGACTTTATAATTAGTTTATGTTACTTCTGTAAACATGGATTCCATAACAAGGACTCAAGGAGATGCTTGAGATGGGCATCATGCCCACCATGTTAAAAGCAGTATAAATCAGTTTTGAAGGACTGAGATCTAGTATGGGTGGTTAATTACATTGCAGCCAAAGTAGCTACCCACTTACACCATTAGTACGCAAGTAATTATTCTGACCTTATTATAATTCCTATGCACATTTTCCAACTCTATATACACTTGAATGCTTATTGGATTTAATCATTTTCAGGTGCTGTGAATTTGTGTAATGAGGGAGGGTATGGCCTTACGTGATTAACACCTCATATTAAGGTGTAAAATAATTGTGCAGCTTTACCTCAGGCAGAATAGACTAAAAACATTTTAAGAGACACTAAAAACTCAAAAATGGTACAATGCCGTTCAGACAGATGCAGCACTCTTAAAGTAGCTAAACTACTGAGGCGTGACTGCCGGACAATCAAAATTTTGTTGCTAATTGTCAACAGGGTTGCAAAAAGCACAAATTAACTGCAAAGGGTGCAGAAAAAATATATACATGAAGTTACCAAGAGTCTATTATCCTCTAAGGCTACCATATTCAAGAACTGCAACGTAACTGGAGTGTCCAGACGTACAAGAAGTCAAGTGCTCAGAGACATGTAAAGGGAAAGAGGACTGCAACATGCCGACCTCTGAAGGAGATTGAAAAGTTGAAGTGTCACAATTGGGCCAAGAAAGACCGGAAGATTTTTTAACGCTTTTATGGACAAATCAGATGATCATGACTCTTGGACCAGATGGATGGACCCGTGGCTGGATCACTAATGGACATGACTTCAAGTCGGTTTGAAGCAAGGTGGAAGACGAATACTGGTATGGGCTGCTATCATTAAGGATAAGCTGGTTGGACCTTTTCAGGCTGAAGATGGACTAAAATCTAAACTTCCAAACCTACTGCCAGTTTCTGAAAGATGCTTTCTACGTTGCTACTTGATGAAGTCTGCAGCATTCGAGAAGGCCTTAATCTTTATGCAGGACAGTGCATTCACATGCAACCAAGTATTCCACTCCTTGGTTCACCACCAAAGTGCCTCAAAGATGACTGAATATGGACGTGATCCTAAATCTTACTAAGAAGTTGTGGGCCTTTTTCAAATATGAGGTTTACAGTCAGGGAAGACAATCCATCTCTTTGAACAACATTTGGGAGGCTGTGGCTGGTGCTTTAGCAAAAGTTGAATAAAGGAAGAAATTGACAGACTCCATGGATGATAGGCTCATGACAACTATTGAAAAGAAGGCTGACTATATTGGTCGCTGAATATTTTTGAAAAACTAAAAATGTTGACATTTTGTGTTAATTGTTACACTTCCTCAAAAAGGAAAGGGAAGGGAAAAAAGGATTTTTGTAATAATAATAACAATAGCTGTGTAATAATTGTTCACACTAATATATTCCCCTGAGAAAGACAAAACTCACTTTTCCCATAATATTCAGGTTTGAGGTTTACTAACATTTCTTATCGACTAAACATTGCATTTTATTAATAACAAATCTTCAGGAATACAATTAGCTTAACAATTGTGCATACAGTGTATTGGGCTACAACATCAACAAGGTTTCAGTCTATGTACTTTGTATTGCTAAAGGCACTGAGCAGAATAATTAGAGATTTAAAAGCTTTTCTTCAGCTGAATCAAATAACTGCTTAAAATCAAAGTTTGAAGTCAGTGATGGTGAAGGCTGGCACAACACAGACACAAAACCTGCGTGAACATGAATTAGCAATTTAGTATTTGCACATTAGTTTAATGGATTATTTGTCTGATGCAGACCAGACTTGATGTCACAGAAGTGTTCTGTTGTGTGATTTCTAAGCCTGAAGCACTACTCATCCTCATTACTCTGCCCCTATAACCTGGAGTTATGAGCTAGCACCATAGCTTATAAAGGACATGCAATGTTCTCAGCACTGTGCTGGTGTAATTACTTGTTTGGCTTTGATCGCTTCTCACTCTTCCTGCTGACTCATGCTGTCAAGCTTGAAACAAAATTAAGATCTCAACATACAGCACAAAGGTTGAATGTAGGAATCAGTTGCTGCACAGTGGTGTCAATGTCACATGCAGTTTTCGTGTGACATACATGAAGTCATACTGCGAGCAGGTAATTGTGCCCAGTTGCGTATTTTCATCCGTATCTTCAGTGTGGTGTGGATTTAAAAGAACGTTGCTACACTCTTTCCCCTCTGGCATTCAAACATCAAAAGGAAAACATTTAGCATGTCACCATTAGCTGATTATGACTCAGCTATGGACAGTTTAAACGAGGCCTTTCCTTAACCTCATCCTCAGAAGATGAAGGGAAGAAGATGAACCCAGAAACGTGTACTGGAGGCATAATAGCCTCTGAGAGTGTTGCCATGTGTGCATGGCCTTGTCTGGCTGTTGTCCCATTGTAGTGACAGTTGCCCTCAGGGTGCTAGGGGCCATAGTCTAAGCCCACACAAAAAAAAGAACAGCAGACTCCTGCAACTGGAGGAGTGATGTCAGGAAAATTCAGTGGCCTGGTAAATAAGTGGATGTACTCTTCCCCCCAAGGCTGGAGTCTGTGTTACCCTCTGTGGAGCAAGAGAGGAAGGAAGGTGACAGCCATTATTGGCACAGGGCGAGCTGGTCACCTTTGATCTCCCAGTGGAAGTATCACTCCCGTCTTCACAGCTGTGTTTGTCCCTTCCCTCCTCCTCTCACTGCTTTCTGTCGCTGCTCAAACACAAAACACTATCAGTCTGTTCTCTTTCTCCACTTACTCTCTCGCTCTGCAAATACAGACTTGGCCCCTTTGGACTTCAGGGGTACGAGCTCATGATGCAACAGTTGTGGTGCTTGTTCTTGCTCTCTCAGGTTAAATTGTATTTATCGGCATCTTACACTTCGATTCATACTTCCTCAAAAACATGTCTTCTTATCAACCAAGCAGTTAAAAATGTAGTTGTGGAGCTTGGGTGCCCCTGTGACCACCAGGAGCTGTGCAGAGTCAGGCATAATGGATCCTGGTGCCATCTCCCAATTAGTGCTGGTCTTAGCGTTGGAGTGGGATTCCATAGTTAGGCTGGGAGACCTTAACCAATGGTGGAACCTGAAGGATATTGTGGGGAGGAACAGCCAGGATGAACAATAGTTCAGTACTGGACTCGGGGGCTATAGACACTGAATTTTAACATGCTTGAAAATAAGGCTGTTGTCAGCTGTACTTGGTTCCTGACAAATCACCCTAAAGCTTTGGTTGGCAGAACTCTGGAGAAGCCAATAAAAAGAAAAATTGTACATCTACCGACACGACATAACCAACCAGTACAACATACACGATAATGAAGTTAGCAGCTTACCTGTCCAGGAAAATAAGCAAGCTTAGAATATAATAGTTACTGGACATGACTCTGAGTTACTAAAGCCTAGAAAACAGGGCTAAGACAAGGTGCAGAAGTCTACTTTCCTCTCAGATGACTTGAATTACACTATTCTGAAAAGGTTCTTAGGTAATTGTTGCCCAATGACACTGAAAAATTACTACCTTTCCCATCTTTAGTGGATCAGCTTTAGTGGATCAGATCAGTTTAACTGTATTGTAAACTTTCAAATTGTTAATGCAGAGGACTGATTTATTGTTTAGTTATTAGGATACCTTTTCAGAGTATGTTGTTCCACAGGTATGTTAGGATCATAATTTTTTGTCATCTCCCCTAGACTATGAGAGTCCATGTGGACCCCTCCACACACTTCCGTGCAGCACAGAATTTGTGTCTGTGCGACTATGCTACATGGATCATAGTGCATCAGTTTGGCAGTCGTATCTGCAGTATACATAGATACAGCCTACTTAATATATATGTAACCAAGTCTTTTGTCCCCATTGATTTACATTAGTGCACCTATTTTACAGTATATCTCTACTTGATTGTCTTTCTCATTGTGTGTATTCTTTTGTCGCCTGCAGACACATATATCCAGATTACCACCCGGGACTGTTCCTGGTCAGTCTTTGGCCATCGAGGGAGGGGTGTGTCGGCTGATGGGCGTAGTGGAGTGAACCGTATTCTCCCTTCTTCTGGGCTTCTTCAGCAATATTCCAATTCAAACTCCACACACATGCACAGCACCCTCACCTCCCCACAGCCTTTGTGATGCCAGAAGTAATAAGCTTTCACTGTTTTAACAGGTGTCCAGGAAGGAGGTAGTGTTAGCTTCTACTTAGTGCACTTACAGGACTTCCCTTTGCCACTGTCTGCCTCCAGCATGTACACTATGCCAACTTTACCCCCCGAGCTCTCCAGTGTCACCTGGATTAGACTTGATGCACCATTGCCTTGATGCACCGTTTTTTTTTTCTTTGTTACTCTTTTCCAACTAAAAGTGGCGTCCTTCCTTTTGTATATAAGCTATAATTTAGGGAAACAGGGTGGATGTTCATGTTATTTTGTATTACTGAACAGATGTGACTATTTTCAAACTTGTAGGAATTTCAAATGCAAGACCTTATTTTGTTCCTGAAATACTTTTCAATTTTAAAAAAAGATGTCAGATTGCACCTTGTGGAATGCCTGCTACTCAAGGTTATTGTTATAAATGAAGAATTTATAGCTGTGAGAGTTGAATAGTGACGAGAAAAAAGCAATTTACAGTGTTAACAACTTCCCCACACTCGCTCACACACGCCGTTATTAATCCTCCAGCTTACTGTACAATGTAGCATAATGTGCATCTTAGGTCATGATGAATTTTATAACCATTTCACTCATAGATCGCTTTGCTTTTTGTTTTAAAATGTGAATACATAGCTACTGCATGTACAAAATATACAGTAAGCCACTTTCTTTTTTTCTGAGTTGATCAAGAAGGAGGAAGCTATGCACTTCCAGAGTGATGCTTATACATATATATATATATAGTGCTCAGGTAGCAGCATTTGACCCGACCGCCAAACATGACTGTTAGTCATCATTTAAAAATCACGATTTATATTTGTACAGTCCCATTGACAGAGACGTGTATTTTCTTGCAAAAAAAAAAAGTACAGCTAAAAAGCA
>OMNN01100162.1:0-13691 GCA_900302755.1 Chromis chromis | reverse complement strand
AAAACTAATGTATGCATCAAGCCCATGAAATGGTGCTGTTGAGAATAGTACTTGAAAAGAGTAATTGTCTGAACTGATGCTTCTGTTGGTCCCAATGAAACCACAATAGAGCTTGTTTATTGTTTACTTGAAAATGCAACTAATATAAAATGGTATAAGCTATGGAGATCATATGTGCACCGCTCTCTACAGTGCTCGGAAAGTAAATAAAATCTATGTTGCTACATTTCTGCGTCTGTCTATAGTCATTTAAACTCCGCAACACGAGACTCCCAACTGTACATTCACTGCTATTTGGAGAGCAGCTTGTGTAAACCCTAACAGACAGAATAAATATAATCTGAAGTGTGGACTGCCAAAAATGTATAGTCTGGGAATAAATTACATGCTGGACAGTAAGTGGAACAGAAAAGGAATTCTGCAGAAGGACTTGTGAGCATGCTAAAATAACATGAGTCTGTGCAGAGGAAAATTTCTCCGAATGCCCTTTTCTTCTAAGTAGTGTTGGTGCGCTTCCTCATAAATAAACATTTAAAGGCTCTGATTAGAGAGTGGAGTTGTTTGTATCACTTGTATCACGCTGTAGGGCAAGACTTTATCCAGCGGCTGGCTCTGGATTGTGGCCATTGTAGTGTCTGAGAGGAATGTGCAATAGAGCTGTTCAAGAAGATAAATATATTCAGTGTTTGGAGGGAGAAATGCCTCCCTGTCGGAGCACCACGCCTGCCTGTGGGATAGAACCCCATATTGATAATATCCAGCCAGTTTGCCTCTCAGGTGTAACATGTCACAGTTGTTTGATATCACTAATGTGCAAAATGTATTTGACAGGTCAGGAGGAGTATCGCAGGTTTGGTTCGGGAGCTGCTGTGCATGTTTGTTTTCGTTCCACCGCCACCTGACCCCAGTTTGATCCCATCCAAGGGGAGACGTACGTTACCTTGCCCCTCACCCACACTCACACCATTCTCCATTAGCTTGATTATGTGTTATTATAGAGCGCCCTCTTTTCATCAGAGCTAATCTGTGTTGCTGGGAGACCCTCTGCCCTATTCAGCGTCGAGCCTTCCCTTTCAAACATCATCCCTCTCTGTCCTGGATCCCCTTCGCTTTGAAAAAGGATCCTGGGTCTTTAAAAAGTGGACGGGGTCCTGAGCCATTCAAGGTATATCCAATGCCTCGCGCTCAGCAAGGCTCTTAAATGCAAAACAGACGGTGGAGCAAATAAAGATCAAAGGCAGCAGCCTTGCCTGTCTGGCCTGCTGTCCTCACATGCCAAGCGGTGCTGTCACAGTGAGTCACGGCCATGCAGCTTCCGTGCTCATGCTGGCTCCCCTCCCTCACCACCTCAGGCCCACCAACCCCCTCGACACCGCTTGCTGCCACTTTGTGCCAGCGTCTAACATCAACACTCGCAGGGTTAAAGCCAGACAGGCTACGGAGCTCCCTTTGTAAGACCAACCTGGCATTTCATGGGTTTATTCACAAAGGCTTCTCCGGGGCAAAGCACATAATTAAACTGTGTTTGCTTTTTTGCAATGAATTCAGTGACATTATCTGCAGTGTCATGACACAAAATTGATATTGTTGCTGTGTAATGATATGTTTGAAGTCTGTTATTCCACTCACTTCTTTACACTGTAAAAAATCTGTAAAATAATGGTGAAAATCTGAAAAAATATAGTAAAAAATGGTAGAATACCGTTGATTTAAATATCTTAAAACAGTGTAATTATACAGTCACATATGTAAAAATACTGATTTTAATGTAGACATGTACAGTTTTTACCTGTTTTTTTGTTTTTTTTATAGTCAACATGTAAATTAATTCGTTTTTTTCTTTTTTTTCTTTTTAGGTTTTATTTTAAGTTCTTATCTTAACAGGAAAACTTCTGAAAATGTATAGCTTAATTTTATTCTCCATTTTTCAGTCCTTAATTTACATATTTTTTCTGTCAAATACTGGCAAATTTCTGTACAATAATTAAGATATATATATGCTGATTAAATTACAGTAAAATAGTGTAATTTCACAGTTAAATTAATTACTTAATTAGTAAATTACCATTTATAAAAATAAAGATTTTTGATATATATGTTATTCACAGTTTTGGCCTTTTTCTTTGTGGTAAACATGTAAATTAATGCAGTGATTTTACTAGTTATTGCCTGTAATTTAACAAAACAGGCACAATCTGTAAAATAACTTTAAATTGTTCTTAAAACAGTTTCACAGTTAGAAACTGTTTTAAAAAAAACTTACATTTTTCACAGTATGTATAAAACATGTAGTGGTATATCAGTCATAGATTTAGCTCAAATAAACCATGACTAATATCTAATACAAGATGGTAAAATAGATTTTTGTTCAACAACTTTGTGCGTCTAAATTTATAAGCAGGTGCATGCTATTTTTAAAGACATGCACAGAGGCAGGTGCTACTCAAACCAATACACCATCTAACAAGATGATGTTCATGGTGATATTTAAGTGAAGTGCAGTGTTCACGTACGTGCTTTGTCATTGCTCTTCCATAGATGGTGCGGCTGCAGATCGCTGCAGCATCTCAACAATGTCATAGCAGCAGGGGTTAAGTAAGGCACCATGCCCTCTCAGATGTTCCACATCTACTTGACCTGTTTGTTCAGCTGTACACCCAGGCAACCCCCCCTCCCCGATGACCCACTCCTCCCCTGACTTGCAGTGCCAAAGATGCGAGCCTATGGCAGGCAGAGCGCCAGTGGCCCGTCCCCCTCTGTTTTGTCAGTATGGCACCAAGGGGTGAAGGTTGGGGGTTGGGGTGGAGAGTGGGTGGGTGCTAGATAAGCAAACTCTCGGTCCAGGTCAGCTATTCCAGATTAGAAGACGAAAGAAAAACCTTTTAATTAGCTTTCCCATGCAGTTAGGGCCCTGCGGTATTGTGGCCCAGACACTTCCTGCATTGTGCTACACCACCCTTAAAGTAGCAAAGCGAGTGAAAGAAAGTGAGGGAGCGCGAGGCTAAAAATGGCTCTGCCACATCTGCACCGCACCACAAAACAAAGAGATGTCTGATTGCCACCACGCACCCTTTTTATTTACCTACTGGAACGCTGGCAGCGAGCTCCAACATGTACAACAAACCACCTGAACTTAAAAGTTTCTAGTAAAATAAGCAGCAGAACACCTCAGCTTTCTGTTTATTTATTACAGCTTTAACACATCCAAGTTTCCACTGCTTTATTCTTCTTTGTAGCTCCTTTTGTATTCCCACAGTTAGCTCTTGTGTTGAGAGCTACTGAGAAATCCCAGAACCGGCCCTGTCAAACTCACTCTAAAACAGTGCATCGGGCATAATTTCCTTCTTATAACAAAAATAGAGGCAAAATACCAACAATCATATCTTGGTGATGCTTAATGAGCCCTTTCGGATCCTTGACAATATACCACTAATATGGTGCTTTGCATCCTTTGAAACATACCAGAGGCCTGGAAATAGTAACACAAAAGCGAGGCCTCACTGACGCCCTGCAGTTGAGTTTTCCCTGTGCTAGCTGGCCTACAGTTTGCCTGCCATCCTATACATTTTCACACCAGTTGCACTCTTGGTCTCTAAATGTTGTCTTCCTACCAGCGCCTTGGCACCGGAATCGCAGCGCAGATTGTGCAAGTGTTTGTTGGGGGGAGGGGAGACAAAATGAGAGATGAAAAGTGAGGAGGGTGTATGAGTAATTGCCTCTCGAGACACGTGGAGCCTGTCTGGAGAAGAGATACTGGGTCTGGGGCGGGGGGTGGTGATGGTGGTGGTGGTGGAGGTATGTCATCAATTTGAGCTTGGCCCTAATGTTTCAAAATAAAGGCGAACACCTCGCTTTGATCTTCATGGCCTGTTCTGCAGACGCTCTGCTAAGATAACCATCCATGCCGGTTACTGTAATCTTAGCCTTTAAGCGTGCTTCAGCTCAGGAGAGGGACTTTACACATTGTTGCTCTGATAGCACACAAGAAGAAGAAGAAGAAGGAGTGTATCTACATTGGGAAAGAATGTGCATGTGTGATTTACAGTCAGTATTCGAGGGTGGGTTGTTGATAAAAGGCTGCGTTTGGGATAAATGGGTCGAAAGACGCACAAGGAGGAATTTTGTATGAATAGGGAAACAACTGGGTGGTTGCGAGCAGCGCCTCAGGGGTGTGGAACGTGCTGGGGCCTGCTGCATTATAAAGACAAGCCCTGCACCCGGCCAGCTGTGCCGTACACAAGACTGCAGGAATGAGGGCACCATGAATGGCTTTCTCTGTGCGACAATGACTGCAGCACTCAGCGGAGAGGGAATGGTCAGAGGTCCCTGCTGTGGACATGCAGCATTGAGTGTGTGTGTGTGTGTGTGTGTGTGTGTGTGTGTGTGTGTGTGTGTGTGTGTGTGTGTGTGTGTGTGTGTGTGTGTGTGTGTGTGTGTGTGTGTGTGTGTGGGCGCGTGTGTACACTGAGAAATTACTCAGGAATGTGAGGATGCATGCCAAAGACAAAGAATTTGAGTCGCATTCAAGGGAACCTTACTCTCCTCGCCCTCTGTAGAAATATCACAATCCCATCAAAAGGCCGGGCCTGACAGCCACACTGGATGGAACTAATGGAAGTCTTGTGCACTGGCTTAAGTCCGTTGGAGGAGTTTAATTGATGAAACGCTCTTTCTTTTCCCTGCAGATGAATTTTCCTCTGACAGTAGGAGAGAATAGCCCGCGAGTGCGAGTTGAAGTGAAGATCACACAGAGAGATTTTTTTTTTTCATCTAACACATTCACCGAGTTTTTAGAAAATTTATTTATAGATTTATATCTCAAAAATCTTTCCGTACAGTTGAATTCACACATTCTTTATGCTCTATTACGGTTTAATCCTAACTTGAGACATGCACATCGATGGCAACGTACGAACCGGAGAGGAATCTCAAGTTAGCATTCAGCCATATGTGAATCAGTAACCACAGTCATAGACACCCAACTCAGACACAGCTACAACTTAATAAATACTTTACAAAAATAATGCAGGCTTCTTTTTTTTTTTTTTACAATGATCTGCCTTGGCGACACAAGGGACACAGTTAAATTACAGGGGTAAATTAATGACAATTTTTTTAAAAATGTGCATGCTAAATAAACATACTCACAAGCTTAAATGAAAACCTGGATATTGTGAATGACAAAAATGAAGGATAACCCTGCCCCCCGCCCCCTCCCCGACACATTCCTGAGGGATCTCATTATTCTATTACCACAGGCCTCTCCGATTCAACAAACATAAAGAATCTATGGAGACGAACATCTAAACGGACACTTCAACAACAATAATTTTCCCTTTTAACAAATATAAAGTCAGTTCTCCCTTTAGTGACCAAATCTGAGTTACAATTGGTAGCAAAATTACTGGCATATTTTATTAAAAAAAAAAGTTTAGAAAGACAAAGTTTTGTGTCTGGTTTCAATGAGAGAAAGTTCCTTGTGAGCAAGTGAGTAGGGTTGTGACTCTGTTGGATTTTCATTCCTCTTGGTTCCAAAGAGCAGCAAGTCTTTCCTCAGAGCCTGAAAGTTCATGTGTTATTTGACCTAAAACTGAATAAAAATGGTTTCAGCGCCATTTTTGAGGTTTAGCTGAATACTTAAGCAGTGTTTCTTTCTTTCCTCTTCACTCTACAGCGGGCTAGAATTCCCTCGCTTCTTCAAACTGTTTGTAGTAGTCCTCATCCTGAGGGTTGTCTGGACACTTCTGCCCGTTGTTCGGCGGCCTGGCCTGGTTGTAGCGGCTCCAGTCTCCTTTGCAGATGATCCAGGGCAGGATGTCCACCTTGTAGTGCAGGTCGGCTGAGAACTCCGTGCTGATGAGATTGGGTGTGCCGGCACCTTTTCCGCGAGTGATGAGCTTCATGTTGTCGTCGTAGCAGCAGTGCTGCGCCGCCAGCGTGGTGGATTCAAGGGTCAGCATGGAGCGGATGCAGTAGCGGGCCGTGGGCTTATAGATCTCCAGCTTCTCTTTAGGCCCACTGGCATCTTTCCAGCGAAAGTCTCGGCGCGTGGGGGCGTCGTGTACGTCTGCTGTGCTGTACGCCACCTCGGTCGGGTAAGAGCAGGGACAGCTGGGGAGGTCGTTTGCCACCTTGGTCATGTACTTTTTCAGGAAATCGCTCTTGCAGTTCATCCAGCGCTCGCAGCTGTCCGTGTCTGGAAGAAATGAAGACACTATTAAATGCAACATCTCCTTTCTGGCATTAGAAGATGAAACCAAAAGTGTGAGAAGGTGTAATATTTAACATGGAGGTGAGGTTATTAGGACCAGACAGACAAAGACGGAGTGAGCAGTGGCATACTGTGCTCTTCCTGCCCTGCTGCACATTCTCTGCACAGTAATGGAGCACAGCGCAAGCATGAGGAATGCTAAGTGTGTGCAGGAGCACTGCTGCCAGATGGATGAACTGCCTTTGATAGTGTAAGAACATCTGAATGAGGGATAGTCTGGAGTAAGACAAGAGCAGACAAACTCTTACCAACACCAAAGAGCTCCGTGGCATTGAACTCATCTGTTCCAGCTAACAGGCTCACTTCAGTAGCTGCTGTCTTGAAGGCATCTTCAATACCTTCAGAGAGATGAATGCACAGTGAAAGGTGGATCAAAAGATGAAAGAGCAGTAAATCAGCACATGGATTCAAAAACTGTTCTTATATAAGCATAAGCATTGTTTCTGTGATCAAAAGACGAGGTTGTACCTGGGCAGTTGGGCATATCACAAGTTCTGGACTCGGTGGCTGTACAGGCGTAACCACATGACCTGGTTCTCTTCTGGTTGCCATTTCCACAAGTGACACTGCATGCTGACCAGTTACTCCAGTCACCCTCTCCATCCATATAGTCTTAGATCAGAGAGAAACAAAGAGAGATCCTCAGCTCTGATGCAGGCCACATGCTGAACTTACTCAGGCCTGTTAGCATGCCTCACTAATAATAAGTGGGGTTAGGACATGAAAAGGGAAGTGGGGGAGCTCACTCTGACTTTGCTACTCAGCCTGTCTGCACACACTCGCATACGCTATGTTGTACATGCTAAATTGTTGAGGGGGGGAAAGTATGCGAGTTCAGTTAGTGAAGGAACTGGAAAGCATTTTGCTAATTCCAACAAATCTACAGGGGATCCAGGAGGCAATTTACAAATAGAAATTTTCCGTGCTGACGGAGCATCCCAGACACAGTGGCACTGGACACCGTTCAGCTGCTGTATCTGTGATTCATCGGTTTGAAGATGGGAAGTGAAATGGCAAGAAATCCTCTTTAACTCCAATTATCATTGAGTGCATCACTGTAATGTGTATACATGGAAACAGTTACACGAGGATCTACGGCCACCTCACTCCACCACCACCACCACCATCGCCGGCCGTACCGCACGCAAGCACACACATCTTGAAAGCAGCACTCCCATCAATGAGAAGAATTAATGTGGGCATTTTGGGATGGAAGCATTTCTGGCAGGGCTCCAAACCTTCCTATACACCCCCCGCTGCCATCTGCCCCTCATTATGAGCATTTTGTATGAATACAGGCCAGATAGCCATCTAGCCCCCAATCTAAAGCATATTGTGGAACTGGTGGCAGCTCGGCCTAAACTCAGAATTTAGACAAACCTGATAATAACCTCTGCTCAGACCACAGCTGAATGTGTTCTGAATGGCCCGTGATGGATGACCCCTCACTGCCTGTCCACAATTACGATTATTAGGTTTAAAACCAAGACAGTAATGATGACAAAATATGTCCTTGTCCATCTGTGTGGTATGAAATATAGGACGGATGAGAGTTTACCACAGCGATAAGCCAGAAACATTACGCATAGTTCTACAAAAAAACATTATAAAATCCTTGTCCTAACCGCTGTAGTGCAAGTGGATAAAATGACATTTTCCACAGCACACGCATTCCTGTTCGACCATGTTGGTTTGGGCATGCTGCAACACGGGCCGGACACATACTGTACGACAGTGAGCGTAAATTCTTTCACGGTAGATTTATCTGCGGGGTGACTTTTGGAGAGTGTTGTGAGAATGGTGTGGAGGCCTAACAGTGCTTCTGGCCCCATTCCTGTGACTAAACTTTGATGTAGCGAGGCGTTTAAACTGTGTCACGTAGCTAGCTCCACAACACAGAGGAATCCATCTCATAAAAGAGTGTTAAAGGCTTCAATCAGGGGCTCCCAAAGGCTCGCCTGGGATGACTGCACTTATTATGGTGACAGCTTAAATCAGCAAATCTGCAAATTACAGATTCCACATCAGACTATGGCCATCTGTGGAAACACTGGGGACCGACGCTCAAATAAGAGCCTATGGACGTGGCTAAGTGTTCTGCAGCGTGCATTCATTTCCTCCCAGACTCGCACCCTCCCTGCTGTCATTCTCACCATATTCAGTCTGGGCCTTGCTTCCCCTCCTGTCCCAGTCTGCTGGCGGACGGAGGAAGTTGCTGTCCTCAGTGTTGCTCCCGTAGGAGCGATCCTGCTCCTCCGTTTGGTGAGTGGTGGAAGAGGAGGAGGATGAAGAAGTGTGAGGCCACCAGTTTCTCCAGTTAGGTGAAGCCCAGCTGGGTTTGCTTTCCTTACGGAGGCCTTTTTCTGGCTCGTGTCCCTCCAGTCCATCCACCACTTCTATGGTCACCTGTGTAAAAGAATAAAGGTCAAAGTCAGTATCTAAAGAAATACAGATTTTCGATCGAGTGCAGTAAGGTGGCACTTTCTGATACCCCTACTCACAATATTACCCCCTCCCCCCTTTTTCTGCCCTAACACATGTGCCTCCCAGATGAAGGGGGAACACCACCCCTGCCCCACAGTCACCCTCCCACCTCTCGGGCTCTCTCCACCTAAACACAAAGTTCAAAGGGCTACTCAGCCTCCTCCAGACCATGAAAGCCAGATGAATCCCAGGATCAAAGACGCCCCCCTCCCTCCTCTTCCTCTCCCCCTCCTCCTCCCACAGCCTCACGCCCTTGCTCAATTGGTCGCTCTGCTCTCTTCCCACATCTTGAGATGTTAATACACTTTGTTCATGCTCGAATTTAGCAGTGATGCCCTCAGAAATGGAAAGACCCCCCTCTCTGGATTAGACAGGAGAATGATTTAAAACATGGCAGCGGTTACTCAACCATCTGCATCACTGAGGGACTTATGGGCGAGGGCTCGCCACACATTTACATAAGCTGCCGTCTGTCTTCGTGCACATGGACGTTAGTAGTTAGGCACTGCTGGTTAGTGTCTTCCTTTTCACGTGTCATTATGATTGACGTGAGGCTTCAGTGTCTATCTTAAGCTTTACTACGAGCCAGGAAGTGTGTGAAAGGGGAGAAGGAAGGGGGGAGAAAAAAGGGTGTAGTGATGTGCACCAAACTATTCTCCTTCCTCCTGTTTGCTCTTCCTGTCCTATGTGCTTGAGTAGCCATGTCTTCAGTGAGTGAAAGCATCAAAGTACACTGGCAGGTGCACTGACACACATGATCACCTGTATGTTGGGATTCTGTCCATTGATGTCAGCTTTGGAGAGGTCGGGGAAATTGTGCAGATCTAGGAGGAAAGCTCCGGGGCCGTCCCTGTGTACATTACTGCCTTGCGCCCAGGGGAGGGTTGCAGGCCGATGGGCCAAGCGGTGTTCTGGACCAGACCTCCGATCTTCAGGAGCCAGCTGGGCAGAGGAGCTACTTTTTACATTTATGTTGTTCTGCTGAGGAGAGAAAGGACAGTGATGTTAATTTACTGTTAGGTGGTGCGTTCATGTGCATTGTGCATGTTTGTAAAAAAAAAAAAAAAAAAAATCCCTGAGAGGCCCTCTAAGTCCTCTGGCATCCACAGAGTGTGCACACTCAGCAACATTAGATTGATCTCTCATGTTGACAGAGGTTCATGTGGCCATGACCTCCGTCGTAAATCCTGCGGACAGTGGACTCTTTACTACTTGGAACCCAGAAAGAAGGAGCCACTGAAATAGTGGGACAAACATCACGCTGTGTTTTGTGCCTCCGTCTGCTTCCACCAAAATATAATCCGTCTAAAACCTGCATTCAGAGCCAGTGTCACAGCTAGACTGTATATTTTTTCCATTTTTAACTGGCAGAGAATGCTGCTGCTGCTTTACCATAGTAATATGATGTGGACATATATAGCACGTTCTGGTGCTGGCTGGGAGAAAAGAGCTATGTAAGACTGTTGGTTTTCCTGCACTGGGGCTATCCAGAGAAACCTAAGCAAACACTGCAAAGTAATTACATCTGCTTTCTTGTAGACAGAAAAACATTTGGTCTTCTGACAGGGGTGTTGTAAATTCATCCCAAAAGGACGGTTGAGGCATATGTCCCCTGTCAGGTATGCACAGAAGGAACAATTATTCCTCAATTGGACAAACAGCCATAAGTAGTCAGCAATCATCCATTGTGGGGTGGCAGAAAATAAGATCAAAGAGAGCCATCAATCATGTTCCCTGTTTTCTTTTTTCATGTCCCATTTCTTCCTCCCTAGTGTTTTTGTGGCCGGGCTGAGGCCTGAGAATATGGCAGCAGTGCTGTACGGTTGCGGTGGCCAGTCACAGACAAAGTGTCAGCTCAGCCACATTGTGGTGGGTATAAAAGCCCCCAGTGGAGCTGTTTGTGTCCAGCCAAGGTGCACTCGGGGGCAATATAGGACGCTGTAAATGGAGCTGCGCAGCGAGGGAGGAAGGATTATAAATGTACATGTAACTTGTATTCAACCGCAGAGGGGCTGCACAGAAAGACCTCCGTATCCATTTAGCATTACTCTTCTTGATTTGCAACCAGAGACCAGATGGAGTTAATATGATAACATGACAATTTCAGAGAATTTCCAAACTTTCTCATGACGTTTTTTAATGTGAGCTTTTGCCATAATTACAGTGATTATACACATGATTTTGTGACAGAGGAGTTCTGAAATGTTGCCTGTAGCCACCAAATAAGAAGAGGAAGAGGTTTTTTAGCATAGATAAGAGGATCAGTTGCTTTTTTATGAGAATTTACATTCACAATCATAAAATTTGAGGGTATGAAGATTCTGAAAAAGCAGATTGGAGTTAAAACCACAAATGTCTTGGTTCCACAACCAAACAATTATGGCCGACAGCTCAGTGCAGAAAAACATCATTTCAGCAGCACAGTTTGTGCCTTGGCCATCGACCCTTTATGTGAACATCACAGGACCCTCGTTGGTTCTATCACACGTACTTGGACTTTGAGATGCCCATGTGATAACCCTGCTTTTCAAGTTCCCAGTCTTCAGATTTCACTTCAGTGGCTGTAATTGAGCTGCGCTGAGGGAGCGACCTCAACAGAACAGTCACAAGTTTAATCACAATGCAAATACAAACACAGTAAACAGGTGTGGTTGATCTCATCGATGGGCTTACATTCTTATGGATGTTATTAGCTTTTAACTGCAGATTGAATAAGTTTCTCTTGAATGACTACAAATGCTCATTTTAATCTGCTGTCTGAGAACACATTTCACGCCACTGAAGGCTTCATAAGACTGTGAGGTGTTTTCAATTACACTTGTTTAAGGAAATTCATCCAGACATTAGGAAAACACAAAAAATACAGCTATTGAGTTATGACCGTCTCCACGAGTTTAAGATGCTGCAGTAAATATTTTGGAATACACAAACTGTAAAGCCAGTCACAGAGTTTGCAGGCAAATTAATCCTCCATTATCCAGTCTAATCCCATCCGAATCTTCTGTTGTGTCAGATTCTGCTGTATTACACATGGCGGACAGATTTTTTTAATCCTGACACAAATTTGGTTTATTTAGTTTTGAAAGTATCCTGATTAATCCCAGAACAACTCAGGATGGGAGCCTTCTGAGCTGAAGCCTGCAAGTAAACATGAAAAGTTTGTCAGTTTATGGGCAAATATTGGCAGCTTAGCAGCACTGATGTGATTTGATTTATGTTGAAGACATGTATTATGTTGCTTAGGACACAAATAAAATTAATAGGAAAGTAACCCATAAACCCTTAAACAACTGGAACCATCGAAACCAATCAGTCATCTTTTCATTCAGTTTCATGATTACATTAGTTTTAAAACTGTTTATATCACATGTTGCTGAACATTAAGGCTGAACAACACACAGTAAAATCATATTGTGATTATTTTAACAGATATTGAATCATGTTTTTATAGCAAATTATTGACTGAAAAAAACTATTATTTTTACTGCAATCTTTACCAAACAAGCATGTTCCCTTTCCATCTAGCGTGATGTGATTTGTAAACCAAGGCATCCCTTTAGCACCACAATTCATAATGGTTTGTTGTGACACATGTTACCTTTATCTGAAAACTGCAACTCCTGTAATTTGAAAATTGCACTTTGCATACTGCGATTCTTATAATATTTTGATTAATTGTTCAGCCCAACTGAACATGGAAGGATACTTTCTGCTGTGCTATATTGACATCTGACATTTCTTAAGCAGTTTGCTAAGTGACATGTTATCTGTCACATGTAAAAGTTACACAGTTTACAAACTGAGCCATATTTAGTCCAGATAAAGTCTGATGACACTCATGGAGGTGTAAAAAAATGGGAAAAACAACGCAGCTACCAGTTGCAATTGGTCACTAAGTACTTAATTTAGTGGCATCAAACACACATTTAATAAGAGCACCACCCAGGGTAGCAACATTCACATGAGTTTGATATTTTCCTAACGTTGGATTTCCCACTTTATAGTGAATTCAAACCAAAATTCCTGCATTTACAAGCCACTTAATCTCATCTATTGGCCAGCGTCACCCCTGACAGTCCTAAGAACCAACATGACTTCTCTAAAACTTAATATTTCACGTGAAACATTTTTAATTTATAGCTTTTGAACAGTCAAAGCAAAGACAATAAATGTCAGTGGATGGCTTGGTGTCTCACTTTATTTGGTGCCAACCGAACAGATGGTGACTTTCTATCTCTAAGCACGTCAAAGTCTTATCTTACACAGTATATAATCTTAAATATGTTGCTGTGATTAAAGCCTTGAACTTGTATGTAAATAGGAAATGTCTGAGATTGTCCTGCTGAAGGCATCCCATCACTCAGCCAAAAAAGAAATCTAAGCTGCTTTTTCCTGCAAGCACTGACATTTCACTAAATCTGTATTTCCATCTGGGAACTCAGCAGTGTGAAGGACAAGCCATGAAATTTTATACGTCCAAGTTGGAGACCTTTTTTTTAATGCTTTTTGTCTTAATCAGAATCTAAGCAGAATGTTTAAGGGGAATCAGAAGGGTTGAAAATTACAATCAGACATCATAAAGGGCTGGCAGTCCATGTATTAGTTGTGTAAAGTCTGTCAGTTCCATATAATGTCAACATAAACACCTCTCTCTGCCTTTTCCAAATGACTCTCAGCGGAGTTTGAAACTCAAGCTAATGAGAAAAATATGTTGTTTTCTGATTTTTTTTTTCCTCTTATACAACCCGGGCTGCAACAGGAGAAACTCATTTAAATGTTCAAAAATCGGCCGTGCTCCTCTTTGATGGCGGGCTGCTTTACAGTCCCTATCACTCATCTGAGAGCCTCCTCAACAAGGAACATGCTTTAATTTGGAGATCAAAAGTGACACACCAGTCCTCAGTTCATCTGGGGCCTCCCAGGATGTCATCCCCCC
>OMNN01100161.1:0-20848 GCA_900302755.1 Chromis chromis | reverse complement strand
GGTTAGAAACACATCAGCACTAGATCTGGAGATGCAAATATTAAAAATAACACAAATTATAATTAGCGTACGTACGAAAAGATGTAGCATTTGACCTGGACATGCTAAGATAAACAAATACAGCAAAATAGCATTCAGATGAAAAGTGACTAACACCCCAGACCTTGGCATGGGAGATCAGTGGTTCAAATCCCAGTCAGGGTGCAGGTATCCAGTGAGGACCCTTAGGTGAGGTCCTTAATGCTGCCCCGCCTACCTACCTATGTACGTCGCTTTGGATAAAAGCGTCTGCTAAATGAAATTGTAAATAATCTATTAATCGTGAAGCTCAAAGTTCTGTTTGAAGATGTTGCAGTAAAATAAATGCTCCATGTTTCAGATGCAAGTTGAAGTAGTTTTCTTCTTCTGTGTCGTGAATGTTTACATCTGAGAAGTATTTTATATCTGCATCTGCCAGTGAACTATCATGACAAGAATAGGTATAATAATGGGCCATACGAGTTGGAAAATATCAGCATATTGTGAATTCCTGATTTAATGTGAACTGGACTCACATCAATCCTTCTAGTTTGGATCATTATAGATGAGAAAGTGCATTTTTTTTGCATCTTGATCCTCAATTACCATCCCAGTCATCATGGGTTTGTTGATTTGTAAGTCTATGACATGTCTAAGGTTAAACCAGGTAGATTTCTTCTCTCGTTTGTGTTTATATCTCCTGATGTGAAGGCTCAGCTCACGCAAAGCAATCTGTTGTTGATTTACAGAGGTGTCCTGAACGTACAAAAGTATAAGCTCGGCAAAGAAATGGATCCAATTTCATCTGTTTCCTTCCGTAGCGCTGAGGTGTACGGCAGAATGAAAAGGGGGGACGGGTGTGTTTCCCCGGAGTCCATTTGCTCGTAAATAAATCCCGTCTGCTCACTTTCTTTTGCATGTTGCTTTGATTCGGCGTATTCAGACGCTAAGTGTCAGATCAAACCTTCAAACATCCATCACCTCACCCTCAGAAGAAAAGAAGGAAACGCCGAAAAATCCAAAACCGTCATCAGAACATGCACGTCGCTCCCGCAGACGGATCCAGCGAAAACTCCCGACTTTTCTGTTTAGGCTTTCTGACAGACTACACAATTATCAAGGGCTATGGGCATATGACTGCATATCATGAAAAGGGGAGAGAAAAGGGGGTAAAAGGAAGAAAACACGGCCTGTTTATCTTCCTCCGCTGCTGCTGGCGTCCTGAGGAGAGCGCCTGGCTCTGGGTAGATACCAACGGGACGACACAAAGGCGAGATAAAGCGTTAAGACATTTTTTACTCATCATATTTAATAAGGCTCATCTCAGACACACAGGTATTCAACGCAGGGAAAAGGTAAACACATCCATTTTGTAAGCTCTTGCAGAGATCCAAAATAAAAAAAAAATAATAAAAAAAAAACAAACCTCAAACCGGCGGCTGACATGCATTCTAAGCATGTCAGGGTGACAATAAGATACACTATGAATAATAGAATAAACAGATGCACATTATCCCATATGCCTCTCTCTGTGTAGTTGACACCTTGGCGGCTCGATAAAACCCCCCCATCAGAAATACTTTACTTCCCCGGCTCCACCCTTCATTCCTTCTCCACCTGGCTCTCTACGGCGGCTTACCTGTGCCCTCCTCGACTGACACCTAGCATTCGAAAAAACAGGATTTAATCAGTCGTCATTATTGCCGGGGAGAGAAAGAGGGCCGCGGCACAATGCTTGACACAAAGACGGTCTAAGGGGATCTTTGTGCTGTAAATGTGCTTCTCACAGTGGCTGCGTGACAGCTGACGTTGAGTCGCTGAAACACTGATCCACTGTTTCCTTGTAGAGACATCAGGGTGAATACAGAGGTGCCATGGCGTGCGCTGAAAGCTGCCTCAAAGACCTGAATGCTGCACAACACCTGCATGGCTGCTGTGGCGGATTAGGGTGTCAACGCGCACAATGGCTGAGGGAACTCAATGCCTTTTGACTCACCCCACCAGCCTCCACTCCCCTCCTCACCCACCCAATGCGACGTCCTCCATTGTCAAAGCGCTCCATTTTATTTATCGCGGCTCAACCGAGGGGTGGGGGGGGGAATTAAGGTGCGACAGGTTATTGAAAAATATTTATACACATTGAAGAAATAAACATTTTTCAGTTAAAGTTCGGGGATTAAGAGGTTTTCTCGCACTTTGGGGCGACACCTCAGCTCCCAAAACAAGATGGCGGGAAGAGTGAGTACGGTGCAACAGATGGAGGAAGAGGAGGAGGAGGAGGAGGGAAAAAGCTGGTGAGTCTTCGGCATCAGAACTTGGCAGGACGGCAGAGTGTCGGAGCCTGGCAGCGCCACAAAGAGCCGCGGCTCTCCATCCAGCTCGGCTCCACACCTCTCTGGCAGACATGGCATCAAAGGCTTTGTTTACACGGGTCTGTGCACTACTGGGAACCTCGGAGAAAATGGAGACTGAGGTTCTGTAGATGTGCGACCGACAACTGCACCTATTCTGCTGTTTTGCTGGCGGCGGTTCGAGGCGAGTTAAATTGGCAAAAGCTGCGACATTTCTTTGGTTTTTTTTCGTCCACGTTTGGTGCTGAGCAAACGTCGCTGTGGCGTTCCGACACTCCAACAACAACAAAACACTTAAAGGAAAGATTTGCTGTGACGAAGCAGAGGTGTGTTTTACTGTAGAGGATGGATGGATGCATTTGTTGGAAGCTTCAAAACCACTGAGAAAGTTCAATATTAATCTTTCTATGGCAAATTTAGCGACATTTTATCTTTCATCTATCAAGTCAACTAGTTCCTGTGAAACTAACTTAAGATTGTTTTTTTGCATCTTATTGTTGAGAACAAATTTACCCACAAGTGGTTCTTTGCACCAAACTGCACACCGTAATCCACTTAAATCCATAAAGGTTTTGCAGATGCATTGATAAGAGTACAGCTTTTATTGAATCTTATTGTTATTTTTGTGCATTTCATCATTAAAACAAAAGTAATCTGCACCAAAAACTGGTTCTTTGCACCAAACTGTAGCATTTAAATCAGTAAAGATGTCTTGCAAACAAGCCAAGAACTAAATAGACCTGAACACACATCCTTCCTGATGGTGGCAATGAAAGGTTATGCTAAGTTTGCATCAGCCTAAATCACAACTGAATTCAGACAACAAAGATCAGTCTTTGCACCTAACTGTGAACCAAAATCCACTTAAATCAGTAAAGCTTTGATGATATCTTCCCAACAAACAAAGAACCAAACAGACCTGAACTTGTATCCTCCTTGGTGATTCTGCATCATCCGAAATTACCGCTGAATTCAAACAAAGAGCGCAGCTTTTAGTAGAGGAGCAAGGAATCTAGTTTCTGAGAAAAAAAGACAAACTATTCAGATTATATTTTGTGCATTTCAGTATGAAATTTAAGTTCTTTGCACCAAAATGTGTAGTTTAAATC
Organism: Chromis chromis; assembly: GCA_900302755.1. Lineage (NCBI taxonomy): Eukaryota > Metazoa > Chordata > Actinopteri > Pomacentridae > Chromis > Chromis chromis. Next base: position 17,370 of record OMNN01100161.1, on the reverse strand, counting down.
ACTGAAGGTTACCAGTGAAGGATCAGTTTTGAATTCAGGCAATAAAGGGTCCAGCTTGTATTTCATCTTAGGGACAAATAAACTAGTCCCTGAGAAAAAATACAAACTTTTAAGATTATTTTTTGTGCATTTCATTGTTAAAAATGAATCTTATCTGCACCAAAATGTGGTTCTTTGCACCAAAATGTGTACCAAAATCCATATAAACAGTAAAATGAGCTCCCTAAAACACAGAAAAGGGGAGCGTGCCTATGTTCCCACAGCCCTATGTTCCCAAATTCCTAAGATATTTTTCAAAATTAGGCCCTATGTTCCCAGTTTTAAGAAATAATTATTTTCTTAAGAGAAAAACGGGGTTTTCGTGTAAATGAGAGGCCAAACCGCGTGGAAATATCTGTGTTTTCCCTTGTGTAAACAGGGTCTTAGAAATGTGAGACATGTGGGAACATAGGGCCTAATTTTCCAAAATTTTCAGTGAATGAGAAATCTTAAGAATGTGGGAACATAGGGCTGTGGGACCATTGGGTTGTGGGAACATAGGGCTATGGGAACATAGAGCTGACCCCGCTGCAGCAGGGCTTGGTTTTGTGGGTATTTAACAAAGTTCACATCTATATATATAATTTAAAAAATAATAAATGCATTGGATACTACAAGCATTTGGGCATATTTGAATTGTTTTGCACTGCCTGTCTGTGAGATAGTGTGTACTGCAGCTCTGTACAGTCGGGGTGAGGTTAAGGTTACAGTATAGTACTTGGTGTACTTTCACACCGACCGTTCAGGTGCAGTGGACCCTCTCTGCTCTTGTTCGTCACTTCCCCTTGTGTGCGTCTGCGGGGCTGCTGTACTGTCTGGCTGGGACGGAGGGCTTCCATGCTAAGCAGGCGACTAACCACATTAAACCCACGGAAGAGGCGTGTTTTTTTTTATATATCTCTCTCTCCTGGACACGGGGATCATTCGCAGTCGTGTTTAAACGTTCCCGTCCATCACCCTTGCACCTCGGTGGACTTTATTCTGTGGTCTTGCTTGCTCCAGTAAACCACTGCAGCAGGAACTGACCAAAGCACGCCGCCACCGCTTCTGCTGCTGTTGTTGTGAGAGAAGAAAACAAGCTCGGCGACGCTAAAAAAGCTGTGTGATCATTGACAGAGTTCAGTACACACAAGCTTCAAGTGATAGCTAGGTGGGAGCTTCGTGCTGCGGATAATCTGAGCCCTTTCGAGAAGCGACGGCTGGGGGGTATTTTTTTTTTTTTGCCACACGAGTCGAGGTAAGAATAGTAACGAGAACTAGCGCGAGGGGCTAGCCGACATGCTAACTAGCCGTTAGCTGCGAGAGGTATTTTGGCTAGCTGCCTTGTTTGGTCGTAATGCGGTCATGGTCAGTGTCCTTACTGCTGTCTGACGAGCCCGCTTGGCCCAGCTGCCCATCGGCTATAATGTTAGTTCAAGTGTCGTAACCTGTCCGACTGCTCTGGAGCTACGATAGGAAAAAGCTAAAGCGTTTGGACTTGGAAGGTAACGTTTGTTGACTTTGTCTCAGTTAGCTAGCTGCCACACTTGCTAGGAGGTGTTATCGTTACGGTGGTGTTTACGTTGGGGCAGCTTGTGGTCGTGCTTCGTACTGTACGTAGTTTTTCCAGACGTTGGTTAAATACTGTTATCTAAAAGTGTAGCTGTGTGTGTTGTTTTCGTATCTATCGACTCTTTGTTGTTCCTTCCATAGCTCCTGCTACACGTAGGCTTAAAAAAACAAACCGTGTAACTGCGTCTAGTTTGTAAACTAGTGTACAATTTACATCTTATCTCAAAGAGCAATTAGCTTTTTACTCCTGGCAGTTCTAGCTGTGAATAACCATGGGTGGCCATAAAACAAGTCTGAAGTCGAGCCTTATCTGTTTTTATCTTTGTAAACAAAGCAGTTCAAACAGTCGTTGTGACTGTATGCACTGTAATATCCCAGCACTCATCATTTTCACCGAAACACTGTGAAATTCTGCTAAAACCTATTATCTAACATAAGCTGTTGATTCAGGACTTGACCCTGGATCACCAAGGCCTCTCCACAAACATTCAACAAAGAGCTGCAGGAGGCTGACAAGTACAGAGCTTTGCAGTTGCATTTTGCTAATTGTTAGATCAGTGGCATTGATCCCCTGATTATGTTTACTTGGCAATCACTAGCATTTTTTAGATGGGGGGGACATGTCAGAGAAAAAAAACACCACAGAGAGAGAGAGATTTGCATGAGATGGTGAAAGCACCCAGATTGCTCACGATAATGACGTGCAAATTTCAGCAGTTTTCTTTGTTGTGGAGTTGAGTTTCAAGGCAACAGACGGGGGAAGAATTTATTCAAGCGCAACGCTGTGGTGACAAAACTCAGATAGGCATCAAGAGCTAAGAGTTTCTTGTGAGAACTCAGTTTCGCTTTATGTCTTCACCTCTATCTCCTTGGGTGCAGTGTTACTTCCTTTAAGGCCTTTTGTCTTTGTCAATGTTACTTTACAAAAAAACATTACCTGAGGCTAAAAGTTTTTATTGGACGCGAGAAACTGACTTGTCAATAGTCAGAAGTCCCCCCACTATTGTTGCTCACACCTTTAAAAGTCAGTTTTTTAGTTTTGGTAATCACTAATATAGCATTTCTGTGATGTTGTCCTGATATTGATGGGTTTTTTTTAAGCCAAATGAATGTCAACGGTCTCTGAGGGTTGTATTATTAGTATTGGGTCGTCTGCCTTTACACACACATGAACTTTAATGACATCCCATTCTTAATTCGTAGGGTTTAATACAGCCATATCTTCGTTCACGCTCTGATCAGAGGCTGGACTACTGTAATTCTCTGTATATCGGCTTCAATCAGTCGTCTCTTTGCCGGCTGAAGTTGGTCCAAAATGGTGCCGCTCGGCTTTTAACTGGGACCAAAAAGTAGGGAACATATAACTTCGGTCTTGGCATCGCTCCACTGGCCTCCTGTCCGTTTTAAAGTTGGTTTTAAGGTTTTACTTCTTGTTTTTAAAGTTGTACATGGGTTGGGCCGCCCTATTATCTAGTAGAACTTATTCAGGTCCACAAACCTGCGAAAGAACTAAGGTCATCCAGTCATGTGGTCCTGGAAGTCCCCAGATCCAGACTCTGAACCAAAGGTGACCGAGCCTTCTCAGTGGCAGCGCCTAAACCAGGGGTGTCAAACTGTGGTCCTCGAGGGCCACTATCCTGCATGTTTTAGATGTTTCCCCTCTTCCACCTGATTCAAATGATCAGCTCATCATCAAGCTCTGCAGAAGCCTGATAACGATCCTGATCATTTGAATCAGGTGTGTTGGAAGAGGGAAACATCTAAAACATGCAGGATTATGGCCCTCGAGGACCGGAGTTTGACACCCCTGATCTAGAATGTGCAGATCTATGAAGTCCAAGTTGACGCGACGGGTTCTTTCGGTTTTGTTACGGACGAAATCCCATAAATCTCAATCTGTGTTCATGGTAGAAACCCTCAGCCATGGCGTTGACTGCTTATTTCACTTATGATATCTCTTCCAGCGTATAAAAACACACCATATGGGCATGTTAACGAGGTAAAAACCCTGATTTAGAAATACCTGCAGAGGCACTTGATGTAGTACTGAGAAGGGAAAAGATAGGTTGAGCAAATGCTGTGGTTATTTAATTTGTGGCAGTTTTATTGGTCAAAAATTACATTTACACCCAGTAGTTCATGGCGACACTGCCATTAAAGATTCACCATTTCCTGCACGGATTAAACTTAGTTATTGGGAGTTTACATAACTTGCAGCGATTATAAAATCTACGTTTAGAAAGTGCTAAATGGCAACGTCTTGCACAGTGAGATCAGTGGTGTACACTTTCAAGAATCTGTAAGCTGCAACTGTGAAAAGGTTCAGAAAGTTTGAAGAGTTGCCGACAGAAAGTTGTTGAGTGAAAAGATGTGGGATGTATAAAAAGTTTTGCAGGAGTCTTCGATTGCTCGGCGAAAGCTGAGTGTGATGGAGTACGCGGAGATACAAAGACTGCCAATGGGGGGGGGACTCGGGAGTCAGATATGGGTCCAGTGGTCATCGTTCCTCCTGAGATTCATCCCTTTTTCCATTTAAAAGATGTGATTACACCGCAACAATGTGGCGCACACACTTTTCCACACGCACTCGGCCGGCACTGGTGATCCAATTTAGGAGGTTAGAAGGGAGGGATAAGGAGATAGAGGGGAGCAAAGAGGGGAGTGGAGGGGTGGGAGGCAGCCATGTAAGAGATGCAATGAAGGGAAGGAGAGGATGGCGCTCTCCCCCTCTGCCTCCCTCCCTCTCTCTCTCGTTTGTCATTCTGTCTGCGCCGTATGCAGATGAGGAGCTAATATGATATCTCTGCTGAGCTGATGGATGTTTAAAATGATATGGCAACCCTGAGCAGCCTCGCCGCATGCTGCCTGCCAGGGATGGAGTGTGTGTTTGGGAATGTTAGTGTGTGTCACTCAGCTGAAAACCACAATCTTTGTCACGATGATGATATATACTCTCAGACTTAAAGACAACTTTTGTTCATTTAGGCGCACGTCAAAGGGGCCGCAACCTATATTTCAAATGACTACGTGAAAGGGTTCGCTGATAGTAATGAGCCTTTAGAGAGAAGCATCACCCAGAATGTGCAACTCGGCTTTATAGAACTTTAAGGAAGGTTTCAGTTCATTTTCAGTGCTTGAATTCACTGGTTTGGTGCATTTGCATCAGTCTGAACTGCTGCGACACGACCATAAAGAAGTCAGATTGCAACATGAGAAACACAAGCTACCAGAAAATCAGACTCAATGTAGGCAAATCTCCAGGTTAAGACAAATTTACATTTGGGATACAACATAAAATTCACCATGTAAGGCGGCTTTCCACTGCAGGAACAAGAACAGGCAAGAACATCTACAGTAATTCTAGTGTAGTCCGTACATCTTTAATTTCTTGATGGTATCTTGTTCAACATCTGTAGGACGAACTACTTTTTCTCCTCAGCAAAGCTCACTTTGTCTGGGGAAAATGGAGCAGGTGTCACTTTGTCCCAGAGGTTCCAGATTTGAGCACTTTGTACGCAGAGACTTGCCTTTCTTTGCTTTGGTGTTGTAAAAACATGCCTCAATTTTCTTCCTGCCTCCATTTGTTGGCTCCATCCTTCTGATTTGCGCTAAATCCCGGGACTATTTTTTCACTGCCCATCTGCAGTCAACTTAAAATCACCCGTTACCAGCAGGGGGCGACTGTTCTGGTTGCAAAAAGAAGTCAGATTGTGTAGAATTCCATTAGAAAAATACCAACTTCTTACTTCGATTGCTACCTCAGTAAACATTTTCCTAACAAGTTTATGGTCTCAATTGCTAGTTTTACATGTCTTTCAATACAAAATGAGGTTCATTATGTAAATTATGGTCCCATTTAGTGTAAAATAGACAATAAAAGAACATATGTTTGAAGACAGAGCTAGCTTGTTATTGACAGGTCACTTGTTGCATAGTGTTCTCAAGTTCTTCATCAGATCACATCTTGGTTCTTACATCTAGTTTCAAAAGACCAAATTTGATGATATCTGAACTGGAACCTTCCAAAAGTTTCAAAAAGTCTGTCTAACTTGCAAAAATACATTAATTTACAATGTTTAGCAATGCACTTGGGCCTTTAGCGCGAAAACGTTGCTATTACATGTAATTTTGCAAGTTAGATGGTGTCTTTTTGGAACTTTTGGAACTATTTATTCCTTTCTTAGACAGCTACCTCGTGAAATAAATGTGCAAATAGTTGCTTTGTCTTAAACTTCAAGCTTCATACTGGTTCAATCAATTGTTGCCGTCATGAAGGGATTTCAAGGTAACAAAGTGCAGCTGCTTCTGGGATTGAGATTCCATGAAGTCACTGCATGCAGCATGCAATCCCCTGTAAACGTCAGCTATTTCTAAATACATTTCTGCACTATGAAGAAGTGAAATTCGAGCGTAGAAATGTTTTGGACAAGACAGTGAAATGCACATGGATGCCTTGTTGTGTCAAAGTCTGGTTTGTGGAGATCAATATTCAATCAAACCGCATAATACTCACGTAAAAGATAGAAAGTTGTGACATTTTTAGAAAGAGAAAAACCTTGATAGCAACAAATGGTAGTTTTGAATGCACAGCAGTGAGTGCATCAGAGTTTGTGTGTCTTGTCTGTGTGGGTTTTTTTTTTCATATTGTCATGGTGGTAATGAGAAGTGGGTCTGGCAGCGAAGAGTGAAGGGGGAGCAGGACCAATTGGATTCTCCACAGACTTCATTAGTTAAAACAAAGCCAGTTGTCCATTTGGGCTCTTTCACAGCCTAATTGATATTGATTTACTGATTTGCTCAAGGGTGATTTAAAAGCATGTTTGGTGTTATCGTCAATGCTGCTTTTCCTCTTCCTCTCCCGTCTGTCTCTCTGAAGGCTTTAGCGCTTCTTCCCTCCGGTAAAAACCTTGTACGAAGGAAAAGTTGGCTCCTCTATTCGAATCATCCTTAACAACCGTCTCCACCCACTTTCTCATTTCATCATCATCACATTATTTTATGACATAATTGAGAAAAATTGAAGGAAATGATTCTTTTTCTACCTAATTTCCTCCAGCAGGCTTGTCGGTGCAACAAATTAGCAATTGGGGGGGTTATCTTTATTCGTTGTGGACGGCTACGGCTAAGATAGCGCTGATAGATCGTCACCGTCCTCGTAACTGGATAATGATAGTTATCATAAACGGTTAGCGGTTGGCTAAGTGAAGCATTGAGATCAATGGCAATGGTGTTAGTGTTAGAATGAAGGAGGCCTTTTATCATGTTGATGGATGGCAGGCCTGTCTTTAATGTGACATGTTATGATCATATCAATTTGTCCTCAGTTCTCATCGACATCACTTTATTGCCTCTCCGTCTCTCACAGTCCATCACCCAGCACTGTAAATTCAGACCTGAAAATGGCAGCGTGCCACAGCGCTCCATAAACCAACCATTTCTCTTCCTTTTACTACTTTCCTTCCACCTCTCTTCCAGCTTTCTTTTTCTGCCCGGCGTCTGCTCTTTTCCCTCGCTTTAATCCACCCAATTTCCACTCTATTTTGATACCTCTCCTTCTCTATTTACTGTCTTCCTCCCCTTTCGCTCCTTGACAGGCATCGGCAGACAGCCTGAACGAAAGAGTGAAGGAATCAGACTGGGATTAAAATGTAATATCAGACTATTAAAGAGATTAGTGTTTGACATTTCACCGTCTGAGCTACCCCCCAATCTGATGAACTGGCATTCATGATATTGATTTATTCCCCGGCTTCTTTTATCGGTTCCACATTCACACGGACAGCAATAGATCTGATATGGTGGCCTTTTATGAGGCACCTTGTCACCGGGGGCCTCGGCGCTAAGTAACAGCCGACCGACTGCCGGGAAATGATTGTTTAGGTAAGTGAAGTTTATTCATCGAAATCCGGAGTTTTTGAAAGAGCGGCGACAAAAAAAGGGCGGACGAGGACGTGACTGATTTGCTCTTCTTAGGTGGACAAAAGCAAGGTCTCGCTAATGAAAGCTTCGCCACAAAAGAGCCGTAATTATTTCAAATTATGACGAACCATCGTTTCGGCTCAATTACGTCGCACATTCGTCAAGGCTAACAAGGTAGCTGGTTGTGATTGAGGTTCCCCATTAGTGTCTTTTAGTGTCAACCTCTTTACAATGGGAGACCTACAATCATTTGTAGCTGGCAAATTCCTAGGCATCTTTCCATTCATACAGCTTTGCATCCACTCTGTCAAGCCTCTCAATCATTTAAACCTCCACTTCTACAGGCGTCCATTGATGCACCCGCTCAAACCTTTAATCATTTGGAAGATGCACCTTTTGCAAGTATTTTCAAAAACATGATTTTGGATTTTTGGAGTCTACAATGCAATAAAAATAGATGGTAATGCAAGAAATTACAGCTCAAAGGCCACCAACCTAACTACCAACCATCAGTGCTCTGAATAACTCATCAAGACGCACCAAAACAGACTCTCTATAGACTTAAAAACAATGGATAATTATTCAAAACGGCTTATCTGCTTTGTGTTTGTAAGTGGCCATGGCATAAGCCCGATAACGCACTACATTATGAGTCTTGATGGCGAGAATGATGGATACGACAGGCTCACATCCATTATACAGACTCAAGCTGCCTCGGAGGGTTTTATTGCATAACTCTGCAGCATAATCATGTCACAGCTGAGGTTAATCCTCAAGAAATTGCCATACACAATAGATTTAAGAGAACAAAAACTACTTGCTTTAGGTGGAGGGAAATTTGTTGTCGTGGTGAGAGGAACCTATTGTTTTTTAAGAGACAGGACACAAACTGCTGTCCTACTCCAAATGCATCCTTTAGTGATTTGTGGCATATTAAAAACAGTGTTATCAGTGCAGGTTCATGTTTACTATTATAAACTTTGTCAAATGGCTTGTAATACCTTTTGAGGTTCAATTAAACACAAAAATGTAAGTTTTGTGAGTGGACCCAAGACTCAGTTGTTTCTTTTATTATGTGCAGCAAAGCTTTTACGATCAAAAAGTTCTGGGACTGTTTGGGTTGTGGTTTGTACAGAGCATGTGACAGTCATGTGCATGCAACATGTACAAGCAGTGACTGTGACAAGTCAGGAAACGTCATCAACATTGAGACCATTGGTAGGTGCATGTTTTTGATCCCAGCATAGACGTCAAACTGGGGCGGAAAGCAAATTGTATGACATTCAGCAGTCCCAGAACATCCCATCCATTCATTCTGAGTGGAGCAACCACAGTTTCTAAGACTGAGGAAGGTCCGTCCTGTCAAAAGTGCACCAAGACCATGCTATTGTTTTCTTGATGCTAACATTTTGCACTGTGAATTCACCCCCCAGAGTTGGACTGTAGTAGTAGGTAGCATTATCAATCATTATTCGATTAATCAATAAAATGAATGACCTACAGTGGGCATTGTTCTGTATTCTGGACACGAAATTCACCACAGAAGCAGGTTGCTTACACTAAGCCACTTGACTGTAGGAACACTGTCATAAAGGACTTGTTTTAAATACGTGAGCTCTGGCTGGAAGCTATTAACTGCCACAGAAGTCTTTGTCATGGTGCCCATTGCTAGCTAAACATCCACAAGACTCTCTTGTTGCCAACACAGAACTGCTGTAGTCCATGCGACCGCCTCCTGGGGTTGCTATTATTCTAAACACAGCAAACAGACCGTGAACTGAGGCTCCACCTGGTGGCACAACCAGGTACTGAAACTAATGCGCAATACATTTTCTGGCATGCATGCCCCTCAACTTTTGTGGTTATTTACTTTTAAACAACCCCTACCTACTGTACTCACCAGATCTGACTTCCTGTGACCTTTTGCTGTTCCCAAACATGGAATTCAAGTTGAAGGGTCAATACTTTTTGTCCAGATGGTTCTTGACAAGGTTACATAATGTGATTACCATGCATGAAAGCAGTGTTGGGAGCATAATTTATAGATGTGCAGACTTGCACCTCATAGATATATGTGATATATTAGATTATGGTGATGTAAGTATATTTGTCACAAGATAACTTTCTAACTATCTACTTGCAGTGTATCCAAAGTCCCTGCCTTTTGTACTTATAGCAGAAGTGACAGACAATCAGCTGTTATGTTGAATATACCTCAGTTAGCCCCACTTTTCATATCTAATCTCCCCTTGTATCCCATCTCCTGCAACCTTCATCCTCCTTCCACGTTCACTTTGCACCATCTTATCATCCGGCCACCTGGTAATGGCTTCACTCTCGGCTCCACACACACACCGTATCCGTCGCTCCAATCAAAACCTTAATGTATCTCAATTTAACCACTGTTGTAACACACATGCACCCCTTTCTTTCTTTTTTCTGGCTGTCTGTGACACACACACACACACACACACACACACACACCGGCACAAACACACACATGAGTTTATTCTGCTGGGTCGGGGAGGGTGGCATCAGTAATGCGTGACGCGTGCCTCCATAACGCCGGCTTCATTTGCATGTGTGAGGAGGTCTGTGCTAATGGAGCTGATCTCTTGTGCTGTTATTAAATGGGGAGAGAGAGAAGGGGGAGGTGTGTGGGGGAGGTTATTATTAAAGAGGAGGAGGGAGAGACAAAAAAGAGGGGAGGTCTTCTCTCCTCTCCCAGAAGCATGATGGATGATTCGGGACTCTCTCCTTCACTGACTTTAAGTAGTTGTACGATCCGTCTTGCAGAAACACCTACATGTGCAGCTAATGTGCATGCATGTGTGTACGTGTGTGAGTAAAGTGCACAGCCTTTGAATATCACGAGGTAAATGAGGCCTAACACACTACTGCCACTTCTCCCTTTGTTCACCCTTTACCACTCAGGTCGTTTCTCTCGCTGCATTTAAATGTCCTCAATATGTCACACATGCATGCATGAGCGCATGCATCGCTTCTAACACACACTCCACCATGTGCGCACACACAAACACACACACAAGCAGAGTAAATGAAGTCTGTTGGGGCGCTCGTTTCAGAGCCCTTTTAATAGCACACACATGCGTGGTTTTTACTGCTGCGTATTACAGTGTAATGGCCTTTTCACTGCTATTCCAGCGTCACACTGTAGAGTTGTTCCATTTTAACTGCTGATTGACTAGATTGTAAAATAATATTTGCAACTGCATTAATCTTGTATAGTTTCCGCACTGAAATCAACAATCCTGATGTCTTATTGCTCATTATCTTATGCCAGTGCTGCATTAGCAGTGGGAATACTAGTGCATTAGAATAGTAAGTTTGTTTGTTTGTGTAAATCCTGCAGCTGTTCTTTCTCTTCTTCTGGGATTTGAGTCAAGATAAAACATGTATAAGAGAATACATGTATGCGCACACGTGTAGGCTCATTCATCTTACTATTCTTTAAGATTTCAAGGAGAGATACAGTGTGTAGTATGGATTTTTATTTCAAGTATTTATTTTAAATCCTCGTCATTCACACATAAATACTCTTCTTGTCACAAGGACAGAGCTCAGCCTCATTGCTTTCTTGTGTGTTGAGTGTCAGTACGTGGTGAGTAAATATGTCCATACTAGGGATGCAAATTTTAAACCATTTTCTCAACAGATAGTTGGTGGTGTCAGCAATCAAAAACAGATTAATTGGTAAAACAATTGAAATACAGTGGACATTATTCTGTATGCTGATAAGGCTGTTTTTAACCACAGACTCTTGACGTTTGCCTTATAGCGTCGACAAGTCAGAAACCATTAACCGTCACAGAAGTCTTTGTCATGGTGCCCCTTTACTAGCTAAACCCCTACAATGCTCTGTGAACATGGAATCACTGTACTCATGACATTTGCCGTATAGCGTCGACAAGTCAGAAACCATTAACCGCCACAGAAGTCTTTGTCATGGTGCCCCTTTGCTAGCTAAATCCCTACAATGCTCTGTGAACATGGAATCACTGTACTTCTAGGGACCGCCTCCTCAGATAGCTATAGTATTAAAAACTATTGAACTGCAGTCTTTTATCTAATTAAACAGTAAGAGGCTCCACCTGGTGGCGCAACCAGGTACTACAGCTAGTGTACAAAATATTTTTAGACATGCATGTCCCTCGTCTTTGCTTTAATCGGTTAAATTATAAACTGCTATTAATCAGTTAACATCCCAAGTCTATCGCATCGAGTATCAAAAACTGTTCAGATGTTTCCTGATATACCATCTTTAGAGTTTTTTTTAAAATTGTTATTAAGCACATAATTCAGTGGTATAAAAATGTTTTTATACTACCCAAACTAAAGTATAAAAAGGGATGGTTTTGGAAGCCATAGCAGATTTTGTAAACCTTTCGAAGGATACCCAACTATATGCTTAGCCTGTTTACTTTTGACAGGTAGCTGTAATAGTACTGTTGTTTCCTCATTATCGTATTGTATTGCAATGGGAACATTCGGAAAAAAAATTCCCTAATTTTGCAAAAACCTTTCCATTCTCGCTTGTGGTGGTGTTTAAGATGGAAACACCTTTTTCAAATAAGTTCTGATGTAGCAAACATTTGATATATATGGCTGATCCGCAGGTTTTTTCTTGTCTTCGCAGCCGACAGCATGAAAAAAGGTCAATACCAGCTGCCGTGAGAGAATAATTACAGTTTTTCTCCATTTTTCTCATGCAGATATTCAAAGTTCTGTTTGTTTGTTTCTTCTTCAAAGTTTTATAGCAGTTGGCAAACTCCAGTGTTGTTTCTGGCTTCTTCTACTCTGTTAATTATGGCTGTGTGTAACGGAGCCTACACTGCCACCTTCTGACAACACTACACAGCCTGGTCTGTTTGCTCCAAAGTAGAAACAAGCCTAATTGGCATTTTCTCGTTGTTATTTTTTTGCCACATTGCAAAAAAGTTTGCTTCAAATTCACTTGGCGCTTACATGAAGACACGGCTATTGTTAGAACGGAGCCTGTGGTCATCTTGAATTCACATCAGTTCCAGTTTCCGCGGCCGACAGATTGTACATAGTAAAATATTGTAGTGAAATATCCACGGAGACTTCTCGAGCCACTCCTGCTGCTCAACCAGCTTCCACATTGTCCGTCCACATGCTCAAAATGTTGAAAGGAATCATAGTTTTGCCAAAATATGTCTGAATGCGCTGCTTCTTGAGATATTTCAGGAGCCAAAACTGTGATTTGCTTGGAACATACTGAGGGTACAGATGGACAGCAGAGATGTGGATTAGGAAGCAAGAGTAGAGTACAATGTTTCGACGGATATTGACGTACTTTACTTCTGCTGTGAACTGTTGAAATCCCTTTGAACAGCCTGAATTCAGTCAGTGAGGAAGGAACAAACTTCTTCGCAGCAACCTTTCAGATTTGGGTGTAGTATCCCTGTACGAGCTGAAAAAAACCCAGTTTCGCACACATGAATACATCTGAGTCAGTGCTTTTATTAACCGTTGAGTCACTCCGTGTTGCGTCTTTCCCGATACACCGCGGATGCACCATCAGCCAGAGGATGATTAATGAAATGGCATCTCGTCGGTGTCGCTCAGGTCTCGATGGCGTCCAATCCTCATCCCCCCGCAGCACTTTGGCACCGCCGTCTACTAGACTCATCCTCCAATGGGAGAGTTTAGATCCATCTGGAGGCGGGCCAGCAGCTCGCAAACTGACATCATCTTAAGACCTGGCACAGTTTGTCAGAATGACACTGGCTGTCTCGCGCACACACAAATACACAAACACCTGCGATGGAGATAAGATAAGATGAAGGAGGAAGTGGGAAGCCTCGGGAAGGTGTGAAAGTCAAGTGTGCGAATGTATTTATCGGTGTTTAAAGATGTGTGTTAGGGTGTGTTGATTGGCTGGGGACTGTGGGTGCAGTCTGTGAAGCGGCTTGTGTAAATGTGAAATGCAGGATGGCAGGTGAGAAGAAGGAGAGAGGCGTTAAAAACCGGAAAGTGTTAGAATGACACAGATGGGCTGCTGAGAGGAGGATGATGATGATGATGCAGGGGAGAAAAACAAGAGAAAGTCCCGGAGATGCTCTCAAAGCTTTTAGAGGAATCAGATTTCTAATTGATTTCGTCTCCAAACAATTATTCAAACAATCAGTGCAACATTTTCTTGTTCCAGCTTCTTAAATGCGTGGATTTGAAGCTTTTTTCTGATTTATATTTCTGTATATTAAATATGTTTTGGTTTTAGACTGTACAAGCAATCTGAAGATGTCACCTTGGACTCATTAAACAGTGCTGGGCATTTTTAAGGAATGAATGAAGCTAAATCATCAACAAAAATAATTGATGGATTAACCCTCAGAACACCAAAACCCACTTGCAGGTTTGAAAGACATATTATCTTTAAAAAAAAAAACATTTATTAAAGGCAGAAACAGAAACACCTGACAAATTTTCGACTATCCAACTGACCTTGAACTACTCATCTGTGATGTCCTGTTCCATCAGAAAAAACAATTTGGAGCTTAAAATTGTGAGAAATTCATCAAAACTGCTTTTGAAAAAAAAAAAGCCAAAAATACAAAAAAAAATATTTTCTAAAAACAAAAAATCTGTTTTTTTTGACACAATTGTGAAGCCATCAGTGACTCAGCTGTGACCAGTAGTTGCTTAACTAAAATTCAAGGATTACTCGGCTGAACTGCAGGCTGTGTACAGAGCAGATAGAAGACAAGTATAGAAATAAACTACAAATGTATCTTTTAAAATATTTATAGTATATTGAGTTAGCATCTTTTCCAGTATTAATAACACATGTGGACACTTGAAAAATTTTGTAGATGTTGACGTTTTGGGAGGTTTTTTGTAAAATAATCAAAGAAATTAAACTTTGTTTTTCCTTTTTTATGATTTGTGGCAGTATAACTTTGTTATTTTGCACAAAAGACATTTCTGAGTTATCTCTACTTGTAGCATGGTTGTGCTGTTTCCATAGAGGTGCAGGACTTTATATTGCAAAAAAAAAATACACAGTACACAGTATTTTTACACAGTAAGTATAAATGTGACAGGAGCAAAAACAACTTCCAGAAAATCCTTGGAGTTAAACAGATAATGAAAAAAATCTTTACTTGCATCCTTGAATTGAACATATATTTGATTTTCAGCTTTGATTATGCAGAGCCGGCTCGCCCATTAGGCAATATAGGCAAATGCTAAGGGTGCCGTGGCCTCCAGGGGGCGCCACAAAATCGAGAAAAATTTCACCTTCAATATAATTATATTAAAACTAGTTATTACTATTAACTCTTAAAATGGAAATGCTCACATTGATTCAAATGTAAAGCAATGCCCAATTAATACTACTACAAAACAATGCTATTCGATTTCTTTTGTAAGCGTAGGTAAATCGCCGATGGAGGGGGGCACCATATAAAATCTTGTCTACGGCGCCACATTGGGTAGGGCCGGCTCTGGATATATGCATTAAAACCAAAAATATCAAGTAGTTTCACATGCAATTAAGTAACATGGCATTTGTTGACTTTTTAAGTGTCATATAAATGTGATTTGAACAATCAGGACTTGCTGGTTTCCACTTGATTATTTTTACAGAAGCACATTTTAAGTCATGTAAGACTTACAAACAAAATTATGATCTCGCTGGTATCTCCAAACTTTGGTAGACAACCTCAGCTAAGTCTAAATGAGGCACTGTCTTAGCCGAACAGTAAAATTGAGTCATATTTCCAGTGTATGCATCAGATTGCTGACATGTTACATGCTGATGAGCGTATGCAAACTCACGCTTTGATTTCCTCCTGTAACCTGGTTTCTTGTGTGACTGCTAATAGATTAACACCATAAAGCTTTAACATGTCGTGTTTAGCGCCGTGATAGAAGCACATCCGTGTCACTTCCGATGTCTCTCCGCATGCGATTTTGGATGCGTGTTCATAAATAAAAGACAGACAAAGAGGGGGAAATCATTTTAAACGCTCCGACGTGGGAACGCTCGCTGACAGCTGGCTCATATGTCTCCCTTCACGTAGCGCTAATGCACAGTGTTCGTACATGTGTGTGCCCGTGTCAGATCTTCTGTTAATCACAGTGTCTCCAAATGTGCTCGCGGTACTTCCCGGGTCCTGCCACCTGCTCGGTCTTTGCGTCGGCTCTGGCACCGTCGCCCGAGGAGCCCCTCAACGTTTCAGCTTCGTTTTACGTCTCTGCCAGGCCTTCAGCGGCGCCACGGCCTGCAGGAGTTTGCGCATGGGTTCACAAGCCGCCGCCAAAAAGCTGTCTGTCATTAAGCATAAGTCTGGCCTGCTTCCACCTGGATGCTGTTTTCCCATCTGTTTCCATCCCAGTGATCAATTCCGACCCAAATCTTGTCGGTTCAAGTTATGCAGACCAACAAGGGGCGATTGATACAGCGGAAATCAGGCCTAAAAGCTTCTTTTGTTCTCTACAAAATCATCACCTGGCCAGTGAAGAAGCACATTTATTTTTTGAAGTAGCTCTGTAGCCGGGTAGCTAATAAGATTCTGCTATGAGTCAGTCTGCATAATGGAGGATGTTGAAACGGTAAAAGGTCTGAAATGTGTGCAAAAATAAAGCCTCTGCAGCAATTTTCAATTTCAATAAGTATATCATGTAGTCATCTGACCTTTCTGTAATAGCTATCTGAACCCCGAAGTATATTTTTACTCACTGTGGGCTCATTTTTAACTACAATATAAAGTCCTGCACCTCTATGGAAGCAGCACAACCATGGCTACATCGATATGGAGGCAGCTTTTTCCCAACTACAAATGTTACCAATACTGGGAAATATTTTGGCTATACATACTATAGATTTTTACCATCTGTGTTTTTCGCACTACTCTGCACATCAACTTTACAAAGATGTTTCACCATGCTTAGTGTATCTTCCAACAATTTGCTCCTTTGTTCACCATTTTTGAGCCATGCTACATTTTTTTATTGATCAAGTGAGTTTATTTTCCTCACAGTATCTTTTGTTATCTCTGCTCTGTGGGAACACTGCCTGCAGTTCAACCGAATATTTCCTGACGTTTTGACTGTATGTGACAGCTGAGTCACTCAGCTTCTCGGTTGCGTCAAGGAGAGCAGAATTTTTATTTTTATTTTATAGAATTTGGTGTAAAAAGGTTTTGGTTCTTACAATTTATGGCGATTTTTAAAAGATAACATGCCTTTTGCCCCCATTGGTGGGTGTTGGATTTCTCTGGGTTATGCTATGCTATGCTATGCTATATAATAATCTAACCTTTATTGATCCCCTTGGAAAAATTCGTTCTCTGCATTGACCCATCCTATTCAAAGTTAACCATAACTATACATACTAGGAGCAGTGGGCTGCCGTGGTGCAGCACCCAGGGAGCAGTCAGGAGTTAAGGGCCTTGCTCAAGGGCCCACAGTGGTGGTGACTGGGACAAGTGGTCGCTCTCACTTTCCCACCTCAACCCCTTGCCAGTCAAGGGGCTCAAACCGGCGACCAACCGGTTACAAGTCCACTTCACAAACCACTAGGCCACCACTGCCCCTAAATGCTATGCTATGCTAAGCTAAGCCAATATAAGATAAGATATCATCCCAGTAGGAAAATTTGCATCGACACAGGGGCCAAACAATAGCGCAAAAACATCTGCACATCAGTAAAGTTTTAATAAATAAACAAGAAACACACATAAGTACACAATATAATAATCCTATAACGATATTGCACGGGGATTGATATTGCACAGAATCACCCAGACATAGGAAATATTGATAATGCACAAGTTTAATGCATTCACGTGGAGTGAAATATGTCCGTTTTTT
>OMNN01100160.1:13294-25960 GCA_900302755.1 Chromis chromis | reverse complement strand
TGTAAAAATGTTAACATTTGTGAAAAAATATGTAAAGTCAACAGATAATCCAAACTAAATTATTATTCAACAATGCCTTAAACAAGAGAATTGTGAGATGATGTGCATTACAACCTCATGTGGAAGATGCAGTTTGTCTCCAAACTGCAAAGGAAGAGGCAAAAAAAAACATTGGTTACAGTGGTCTAACAATTTCTCCCATAGCTGTATTCTGGAGACACATCAGGTTTTTTTCTTAATTGTATCCCAAATATGAATCTGCATAGCCTGACACTATTAGTAAATGGCTAAATATCGTGTGCTTTCTTGCAATTCTGGTGAATCTTACCTTTAAGTTTCTTGATTTATGCAGGAGGGACAATGGAGTGTGTGAAAACAGCCACTGTAATCTTTCAGCTACTGTCTGGAGCAGCAGTAAACCTCTAATAATGCTGGAGATAATGTCAACTAATCTGGTAATGATAGGGGCCCTCATAATGACACAGCTGTTGTGTTGTGTCTGGTTATGAGGGTCCCTATCAGTGCTTTTTTTTTCTGCCTTGTGGTTTTCAGAACAGGTGCATATCAGACGCCAGTAGCTTCTTCCAATATGGCCATGAAAGGACCTAAAACACACACATCCATACGCAGTGATTCCATACGAAGAAACACAAGTCACCAGAGGAAAACAGGAAAACACTCAGAGATAGGATTCCTCACCTACAGTGGATCTGTTGTAATGACACAGACACTGACATCCCCCCTGGGCGATAACGCATTCCCAAATGAAAATTACACACAGCAACAGAGAACGCTTGTTTCTGATTATTTTCTCTCATAGTCAAGTCGAGTCAAGCCGCTGCTATTTATACAGTACATTTCAAACAACAGATGTTGACCCAAAGGGTTCCCCAATAGTGAAATAAGATTAACATTTGAAATTTATCTGACTGATTTAAATATGAAGACCCTGTAATATTGCAGAGAGAAACTCAATAAGACTTTCTTCTATCAAGGTCAGCTCATTTATGCTCGGTGCAGACAATCTTTGATAACAGTACTAAAGATAAAGTCAGAAAATATACTATCTTTAGTTATCATTATCATCTTCACAACAGAGTAAAGTTCTTACACTGTGGAAAGTTTCAGTTTTGATCTCGCAGAGTTTTACAAAATCAGGCTGTTGACTGTAAAGATCAACCAGTAATAAAAAACATAAGGGTCATTATTAGGACACATGACTTCCTGCATGTTAATGGGCATCAGACACATGGGTGCGTTTAACCCATTGAAAAACAAAGCCATGGTGCAACATCTAGATACTACCCGAGCTGAGTTCCACATCGATAAGGCTGATAAGGTCCATAAAGCCATTACACGCTCCGAGTGCCAATAAGAGCTCCAATAACTGTGCTGCATTCATAAAAAAGTGTTGACAGATTCCATTCATAACACTGTTCAGTAATAACCTGCCATGTCATTATAACGAAGCTTAATGAAATGGTGACTTGCCTTGATGCTGACCTATAAATAAAGAGCAAAGGGCTCCATAGTGGCTGTAGGTCAAAGGCAAACTAAATAAAAACAGTCATGACTGTCACGTAGTGGAGCAAAATGCTGTCTTTGATTTAGATCAGGAGCTGCTGCACAAGGATGCTTGACCCCTTTAGTCTGCAGACGTTTGTATGTGTGTGTCTTTGCAAAACCTAAAATGCTGCTGCATCTAAAGAGCAGCTTCTTAAAATATTCTGAATTAACACTATGATTAACCAGATAGCCTTGTAGATACAAGGCTTTGGCCAAACCTTGGCAAGTATTTTGTTCCACTGAAAACACAAATATCTGGTGCATGTGTGCGGGTAAAGGTATGCAAAGCTTTTGCTGCAGAGGTT
Source organism: Chromis chromis (assembly GCA_900302755.1). Classification (NCBI taxonomy): domain Eukaryota; kingdom Metazoa; phylum Chordata; class Actinopteri; family Pomacentridae; genus Chromis; species Chromis chromis. Next base: position 24,089 of record OMNN01100160.1, on the reverse strand, counting down.
TCATAAAGAACATACCTGAGTTCAACAGAACAAAGTGATGTTTTGATCCCATTATGATCTAGTTCTGATTGTTTATTGTCCGTCTTTATATAACAAGGAAGTCGTATTTTCACAGGGAAGTTTGAGCATTACAACTTGTTATAAGCATCAAGGTCAAAGTACATGCAGTGCATTCAAGGATATTATTTATTGGACAGCATTTACACAGTCTCAGATTCAAGAGAAATGGGAAGGGAAAAAAAGAGTCAAACGGGGAAAATACCCTAAAATGATTAGAATACAGCCAGTTAAGAGTTTCTCCTTCAATTAATGTTGCATATTAATCTAACTACATGTCAATTCATCTTCTAAAATAAAGCTGAAATATATAGAATTCCTTCACAATAGTTGGGAAACTGAAAAGGAAATCTTTTAAAAATTTGAATTGTGCCTTTTTATCTTGTTCTTAGTGCACTATAGTTGTGTTCTGATTAATAGAAACAGGGTTATGGAAAACAGAGCTCATAATCTTTCCACTGCGTTGTGTCAAAGCTCAAAACCGTTTTGAGAAAAATGTTGTGCAATACAGTCACATTTTATCAGCACAGACTCACACTGGAGGCTCACAGCCAGCTGTGTTGCTGGTAGCGATGTGAAAACCAAGAAGCATTCATGAAATTACAGATGCATTTCCCTACACGGATATGCACATGGCACTAGTTTTAAACTATTCAAATATATCCTTTTGCAACAATAAAAAAAGAATAAAAAACAAGACACTATTTGAGTTACTGGTCAGTGTGTTAGTTTTAGTGCTGACATCTGGTAAAGGTTTGGGCTGAATAATAAGAAAAACTTTAAATACATCTAATTTCTAAAGTTTAACATGTAAATTATAATTGTTTATGTGTTTGCAGCATAGTAAATAATATAGTATGGCCAAGCTCAACAAATCATAGAGGTATGTATTAGAGTGTTGTTCTTTTAAAGCCTAACCAGAGACAAGGTCTGCAAATTAGCTACAACCAGAAGTCCTGCATTTTATTTAAATGTAATAATGTCTATAAGTACTGTCACTGTCAAATACACAAGCAAATATTAAATACATGAATAAATAAATGTTGCTGTGCATGCAGTCTGGTTGGCAGTGGGTAAAATTTGATAGGAAAATAAAAAGAACTAAGGAGTATGAACTTAAAGACAGTATATGGAAAGGATATACTGCGTTATATAAATCACAGGGTTGATTTATGGAGTGCTGTCATTGTATACTGTATGTTTCTTAATTATTTTTGTTTACTTTGTCCTTCATTCATTCATTCATTCATTCATTCATTCATTCATTAGTTGTTAGCTAACTGTCTCAAGTGATCAGGGTTTATAATAATGTTCAGACCAGTGAACATGGTTTGTTCACTCGTCTTCTTGTTGAACTGCTTTTTAACATCTTGCTGTTAGACTTCAAACTTTTGGAGAATTTAAACCTTAAACCCTCTGTTTTATTTAGTAATTAAATATGTAGTTACAAAGTTTCACCCCTTATTATCAGTAATGGAAATATCTGTATGTATTTATGCAGGACGTCTTTCACAATATGTGTTATTGAGTGCAACAAGTAAGTGAGCACATGCATTTACAGTTGCAGTTGTTTTCAACCTTTTGAGCTTGTAAAACTTGGATGTGGACTGTGATCTGCCGTGCAGACGAGGGAATTTGTCTTGACAGTTTGTTTTGAGAAATTTGAGATGAAAGATGACGTAGCATTTCACAAGAAAAGTCAGGGTAAACTTTTTCAATTAGTTTTTTCTTTCTTTTATATGCTCTGCCACATCTGGAGATATTCTTACCATACTAACATGCTTTCACCACCAACACTTTAAATCAATTCACAGGTGGAGAATGCAGTGTACAGAATGTTGGAACTGGTTGATATTTGTAATCGACACCTGTCCACACAGTTGTCTTATCAGCTGAGCCCAAAGAATTTTTTTCTGCCTGTGTTTTCACCTCACGACCTGCCATATCTCCCTCATCCTTCTGACCCCAGATTAATACTGTGTTAATATACAACCGAGGAGGCAGGGACATCACAGCCACTTCCCCTTATGGGTGAAGAGGCAGGACGGCTTACACAGACTCACACACACCCAACGCTGCAACTGCATTTGCTGGTGCTCAAACTTGGTGAGGGATTTTGTTTATATTACAGGTGACTCTGGCATTGTTTCATCCTGAATAGGCACTAAAGAGATCCTAATACCTCCCACCTAATACCATCAAAATCTGTGAGGGAACTTCTCTCCATCAGAGAACAGAAAAGAAACTTAAAACCCTTAAACTGCAGAAAAGAAGCAAAGAAGTGAATGAAATGACCATGGACATGAACATGAAGAAGCAGCTGTGGACGCTTGCTCGTATGATTCTACCTGCTATGGGATTTGCGATGACGTGCAGTGGGGCCTACCTGCTGTCCCTGCAGAACGAGTACGATTTCAGTGCCATCGCCGTCTACATCATGATCATCTTGGGCTTTGTGGCTATTCTCACCGGAGTCTTCTGGACCATCTGCCACAGTATGAAGAGCAAGATGTACTACAGAGGAGGACGTGAGCGGCGCATTCAAGTCTTTACTGTTGAAAGGTAAAAACCACCTGTGAGCACTCTTTCAAAATGTCTCTGTAAAAGTAGAATTTGCGCTCAGAGTTTGAATTTCAAAACATTTGATTCATGTTAGAAACACTGTTTTGCAAAATATGGAACATTTAAGTAGTTTGGTTCAATTATTTTTGCAGAACAGTTAGTAAAATAACTGAAGAAACTATTAAACTGAAGTCAAAAGAGTATGTATTTTGTGCAATAAACTGCAGGAAAAATGTTAGAATTTTATTTTAGCATCAAAAGTATTTTTGATATACTATTAGTTGTGTCTCTCAGATTCAATTCAGCCATTTGTCTCTTTTTATTTTTAACATTTGGCCTTGGACAGCAGATGAAAATCATCCATCTAGTTCAGCTTTCATTTCTGTTAATACATGTATTTAGTCACTGTAATACAATGTTAAACTACCTAATTAACTAACTATTACCCCTAATGTATTTTGTGTCTTTTTCCTCTGCAGACCGAGCTGCTTTCCTCCGTCGTACGAAGAGTCAGAGAGAAGCCTAGTTTCTAATAATTCCCCGTCTGAGATTGTGGTCACAGTGGACGGTGTGGACATGGTGATGAGTCTGGCTCCTCCGCTGTACAGTCAGGACGGCTCAGAGCCTCCAGACTGTACGTTTAGCTGGGAACAACCTCCACGATACAGCGTGGTGGAGGGTCTTCAGCAGGGACAAACAGAGCAGCAGACTGAGGCCTCGTCCGGACATTGAGGGAAGAACAATTTCTGATTTCCAGACTGAGTTAAGAGGAAGCTCCAAAACAAAATGGAAATGGCTTGTGTGGTTGGATTGTTGGCCTCCCAGATGATGGACCACAGAGACGTGTTGACATAATTTTTGTAACAGGCCGGTTTTAAAATGAAGGTCTCTACAGAGGTACGACCGTGTTGACGTTGATGGTTTAGTCTCTGGCTTACTGAAGCCAGGAAAAGCTGAACTTTAGAATTGCATTTGACTGAGAAGTTACTTTTTTTGCACTGTAGCTCCAAGTTGAGCACTATTAAAATGAAGCACTTTTGTATGTAGTTTGTATGTTGTATGCACTGGAATGTATTCAAGTGAATAATAGCACCCCTGTTATAAGGTGTGTTATAGAATAAAATGATCATGTTGCTTGAACTGCAACACGTTATTATATTGTTTGTGTTTTTAATTTTCTGTCTCAATATATAGCCAACCTTCGGTTAGCTTGTTTTGCATTATAAATTATAATGAGGCTTCTTTTACTCTTCAGATGATATCATGACTTAGTTTTTAAAAGTAAATCGTCTAACCAGGCAGCCTGCTATAATTTCAAAGTAGGTTAAACATCACTCTTGTAAACAAATAAGCTGACTTTGTGGCCTGTTCCCACTTGAAAATAAGCTGCATGTGTAAAAACAATACTACAATAAGTAGTAAAGAATTGAAGTACATAAGAGATGTAAGAGCAACACTGACTGACTGGAGTAACATTCAACTTTACTGCTATTTACTACAATTGACATGAACAATGTATTTTAACTTCAGCCCACCAAAATTAGATTAGCTAAATCAGATTTTTATTCATTTGTCTATTAAATTATTTAAGCTCTATTTAATTTAATTGCCATTACATTTTTTAAAACCTCTTTTTCAAGACAAGAGCACAAAAATGTTGCAAACTAAACAATTCAAAATCAGAAAAAAGGTAAAACTAGCAATACTAAAACAGATAATAATTTAAAAAATGAGGCTAAATGGCAACTAAAAGTACATTAAATAATCTTAAGACTTTAAAAAAAACTTAAACAAATTCAAAAATCAACAATTTAAACAAAACTAACTAAACTGTTGCAAGCGGCTGGTGCTTGAAACACAAAGTCTTCTGATTTTCGTCAACGTTACAGACAGACAACAGATGTACTCTGTGTCTTATGACCTGGTTACAATATTAACTTTAAGAAAAATGAAAATCGTATGGGCAGAGATGGCCAGTCGATGATGACGACAGTAGCAAACCTAATAAAGCTGAATTATGTCTGTACACTGTGCACAAATAATGCTGATGCAAAGAAGTCTTCCCAGACTGTGCTGAATTTGCACATGTTTGCTGTGTGTGACATGGTGAGGTGTCCTAACAAACAGTTTTAACAGATGATGAATGGTCACTCAAGCACACCTGACAGCACAGCTCGCCACAATAAAAACACAGGTGGAGCAGTAAGTGCAGCGTTGCAGCTTATCCATTTTCGTGGCCCTTATAAATAAAGGGTGGAGGGTGTTTGTTTGGACTCTTTTAATTACAAAGCACCTCAATACTTGTCACGTATTCATCCGATCGTGCTCTTAGCTATTAGACACAAGTCTCTGAAACATGAAGAATTTCAGCTAAACCCCTAAATCGTCTGCAGCCACGTATTCAAAGGTGACAAAACACCGTTGGTTCTCATCCAACCTCAGGAACAACCGTTGACATTATAAAACAGTTGGATGGGGCAATAACCTGTAAAGGCTGACAGGTAATGTCTGGCTGACTGAGTGAACACATCCTTGCGGATATCCACTGGCATATCCTCAACTCATAATGACGGCAATCAGCGTGTTTATGAGTTCCTGCTCTCTGTGTCTCATTCAGGCCGTATAAAGATCAACCCTCTTCATTTCTTATCTCAACACAACAGCTTCAACACATTTCATACTCGCTCCGTAAGCAGGTGCCGCGCTCGGCGAACAAAAGCCTCCTGTTCCTCAAGGATGTTCAATCACGGCGTGATATATGGTATCAGCGCAACGTGGTGCTCTTAATTATGAAGAATTTGTCTAATTAAAATCCAAAAATGCCTAAGGGCAACATATCCCACTCTGATGCATTTTTATTTGTTCCCCATTAGACCTGTCCGATTCGATTAAAAAAGGCAAGCGCTACACACAAAAAATGTTTATTTGGATTTTTTTAAAAAGGAGGGGGGGAGGGAGAAATAATATATTCAAACATGGTTACACATCATTCCCAACTGACAAATTAAAGACAAAAACGCCCCAAAAGTAAAATCATTTTTAGAATATTTTTTTCCTTCTTTATTCCTTGTCTTGCCAGGGCAGCTTGGTTTATTTTTAACATGTTGAAAACTGACTGTGTCCTTAAGTATGAAAACATGAGTGTTACTACTTTCCAATATATGCTTCTTTTTAGATCCCACATTTAGATATATTTCACTATGCTATATTAATTCTGATGCAACGCCGGCTTTAATTTGAAAAAAATGATAACCTCTGCATGAAATGAAGGAAACGTTATTGCAACATATATGACAGGAAAGGCAATATGAAAAGTCAACACTGCACTGTTGTATAAAAACAGCATTGTGAATTTTAAAAAAAAAAGGCACCACTCTGAGGCTCCCTCACTCAGGCTGCACATTCATAGTCTGTTTACTTATTTCTCACCATTTATAGGAATAATTAAATAGCCTTCCTGGTTTGGATACTAAATATCTTAGCTGACAGATGATAGTGGTCAATAAACAATAAAGAGAATTAAATGCAACATTACTTGTTTTTTTTTGTTTTTGAGAGATAAACTCGAGCAGTAAGCATCTCAGTTAAATCACCATTTAAAGAAAAGTGAAAAATGACGCTGAAGCTACATAAAATGGATTTTTTAAAAGTACTTTGAAGGTATTTCTCTCCGTGTGAGCAGGTAGATGCATGTGTGTGAGTTGCACGTTGTGTGTTTTTTCCTGTTTGCTCATGTGATGACGTTCGGGCCGCGGCGTCCCGTCCTCTCGTGAATGCCGGAGATCTTCAGGGCGATGGCGATGAGCGGACCCAGCACCACCTGACAGAAAGAACAAACACAGCTCAGACATGATTTGAACAAAGATGATAGCGATGCTTTGAAACTTAAATCAGTTTATAATTGCGTTATAAAACATTGAAACTACCTCTGGGAGGAAGTCTGGCTTTTGTGTGCAGTAAGGAAATCAAGCATTGTGTGTTTATTGATCAGTTTTCTCAACTTAAATGCTTCCCCAAAAGAAAGTATCTAGAAAGCAATAACTCACCCTCAGTCCACAGTGAAAATATTCTATCATACTGTTTCATCGGAGAGACACTGGCAGCCCTATTGATCCGAACATTTCACACTAAATTACTGGTGTTGATGAGTATTTCTTCAAGCAGACATTGGCCTGGTCTTTGTTTTGCTGTCCAAGGCACCATGTAATAGACGCAGACATCATGTGCTTTTAAGGTCCTCAAAACCATGACAAGAGATAAACAGATAGTTAAACAGATACCAGAGTAGATAACCTAGTTAGGCTTATGTCACCCTAGACCTTTGACAACTGTTTAACGTGCATGCCAAGAAGATTTTTACAGAGGCTGTGGCCTAGTTTGTTCTTGATAATTCATAAATGCATACAAAATAAATTTTGAGTGTAACAAAGGCTTAAAAGAATTAAAATGTACAAAATCTGGAGAATGAATGAAGACTAATAAAAAAATAGACTGTTAATAAAGTGCAGAATGTTTAGTTAATGAATGTTTTTGCTTTGCTTAAGTGTACCGCCTATGTGCCAAACATTGCTTAAGAATTATATAATGACATGACTCAGTTTTCTGTTGTTGTTGTGTTGATGTTATTTTTATTCCTTAATTGCACAGGGTTGTGCGATAGAATACGACACATTATATAGCATCATTTTCACATTCACATGTAATGGGAAACTATGTGAGACAGTGAAAATCTGGATTTTAATGATGATATGTCGGTTACATAGCAACATACGAACACAAGCAGCCTTTGGTTTCTCTGTACGTCCGAGTGTGGTGTATATAAAAGTATACGGAGTGATTCTAATTTAGCTGAGTAAGCATGATCAATCTAATCACGTATGTGCTAAGGGGCAGGATGATTACATGATGAATTTATGATCTTATGATAGAGAATTCAAGGGTTCAGTGCAGGTCACGTAGCTAGACAAGAAAAATAACACAAATGACACAATGTTATTGAGCAGATGGTATTGAGAAATGTTATTATAGCAGAAAACCAGTCCAGGTATGTTCATATATTACTCATCAACAGGTGATGTTAATCCTGTGTGCTTAGAAAATTGTGGTCTGTACTTAATGAAAGAATACACGTTTCCTAGAGGTAAAAAATGTGGATCTAATGTTTGAATTTGTGATATCACTTAAATGTTAAATCATACCGAGGAGGTGAATCAGTTTAATTCTTGCACCTGCATTTAATGATAGGTTATAGCAATTAGTAATATTCAAATGCAAACTTCAATGCTTCAGTTCTTATTTTCCTCTCTGTGCAAGTTGAAGTGAACATTGGTTGTCTTTTGACGTGTTGAAGTGAGAAAAAAATCAAAAACAAAAAATGCAACCTAGGTGGCGAGGTTGTTTGGTTAGAAAGCCAAACCTAAATGAGCCATTGTGACTTTAGTTTTACAACCTTTGGTATCTTTAAAGTACAGCACCTATCCCAACATCCATAACCACACAAGAAGCTTGTATTCCCAACCACTCCAAAGTCTACAGGTCAATCGGCTTCTACAGTATCACCTGAAGTTGCACTAAACAGTCATGAAATTGCACATTAGCACTCGGGTTGCTGTACCATCACTGCGTTTTCTTCTTGTTGTTCAATCTAATATAAACCACGGATCAAAATTTTACAATTCAGAGTTGCACAAATCAGTTGGCTTCTGAGGTTGTGTGCATGAAAGAGTGACGATGGAAGGAACTAGTAAGACAATTCGGTTTTAAAGTAGACACTTTTAGGCAAAAATGATGACCCCTAAGCTAAAACAGCAGCGGTGCGTTGGTTGTTTGTGGGACTTTTTATTCATGCATATTTAAAAAACACATTTCCCATCTCCCAATAGACGACAAGCACATTGTGTATATTTTCATACTGTATATCGCACAGAATGTATATTTTATACTGAGCAGTACAAAGCGTCACTTTTGCTACTCGCTGATGTCAGCCAATAAAAACCTTTTTTATGGTGGTAAAACTGGCTGAATACGGCCTATAAAAAGTTTCACGGAGGGTGAGTGTGCAAGTGGTAAACAAGTGGTAATAACAAAGTGCAATTTGAAGAACTGTAAGGTGAGATGCGAACAAATGTGTATGCATTCACACACAGACATAATTAACACACTCCATATATCACACTCTTTCTGTACCTGTGTCTCTCTGCTGTGTCTCTCAGGGTCTCTCTCAAAGCTCTCGGCATAAATGCGAATGATAGCACCCATCCCTCCGCCGCTCCCGCTCATCCGAAACACCAGACGGGACGCATCATTGAAGATGATCCTTAAACCCTAGAAACAAACACAAACGTCATTGAGTATTTAAACAATAATAATAATGTTTCTTTTAGTTGAAAATGTTGAAATTAATGATGAACTCATATCACAAGTTAACTTGGCTGCAAGGGAAGCTTTACCAAAGAATTAACTTTAGAATTACGCAAACAGAACTGGCAACCTGTGCAGTGTGTGCCCCGTTATTCTCTACAGGATGAAGTAGCTATAGCTAATGGATGGATGGATGGATAATATGCAAGAGAGAAAACCCTAATCTGTCATTAAAATGGCTGATGTTTTTGAATGGAAACGAGATTGGATTAGTTTTCTGACATAATCTGTTTAGTATCAGACCTATATTCAACTATCGAAACATAAATAAGTCACTTTTTCTATGTGCAATAATGAGAAACACCCACTAGATGTCACTGTCACTGTGTGTTTTGTTCAAACTAGACTCCCTCATTACTTCCGTCCATCATACGCGGACTATAAAGTTGCACAAGACCATAACTACTGCAGTTGTTCAGTGTCTTGCCAAAAAGTTTAATGAACTCCAGCCCTAAATAAAACTTAAGGAGGACACTTGAACATTAGTTCAGTAGCTCATATCTGGTGCAAATCCACAGTTTCCTTAAGACTCAAAGCAAATTCACAAACCAGAGTGAAATATCACATTTTATCACATTGGAACTGGCCTCCACTCGTGACTCTTTAAACTTAACCTCAGCAAAAACAGGATATTGTTGCATTGAGGTAACAAACTACATCTCCTGCTGGCTGACATAAAGAAGATAAGACTCTTTGACTAATGGATATGTGATGACCCTTATCTGTCTTGAATTCCACAGTGTCTCTCTTTCCTTATCCCATTAGAGCAAAAGCTGAGGGGAAGAGACAGAAAAGTGTTTTGAGAAAAAACAAACATGAATAAGAAAAATTACTCAGTGGTTTTAATAAAACCGTGCAGCATCATATGATTACCTTAACTGACTCTGCTGTCCAAAGCAGTGCTCCTCAGATGGGAAAAAATTTAATACATGACTTGATATTGACTAATTAATGTGTATTTTCCTTTAAGTGAGGTTTTATAGACAACAACAAGTCAAGTGGGTTCCCTGCCCCAATACAACAGTAAACCAGTTTCAGACAAAGAGCTGTTAACTTCATCAAACTGTGGCTCATCGTTTTCAGACCGCAGTGCTAAAAGAAAAAGCTCCGGACCGCTCGCCTTTCTCCTAATCTGACTCTGGCGAGGGAGGATAACATGTCAGAGTCTGTGTGAGGAGAGACAGTGATAATGAGAGATGTCCGCCCGCCCGGCTGTCTGTCTTTCTATCTGGGAGTGTGGCAGCTCATCTCTAACAATAGAGCAGCAGTTATCAGAGGGCTGACTAATGCCTGTTAAAAACACCATCGGCAGCAGAGTTCAGAGGACCCTGAGTGGAGTTTAAACCAGGAAAAAATTATATGTGCCGTGTATGTTTGTCTTTATCAATATAAATCCAACTATCCATCTATTTATTGATCTATCTTAAGGTGTTTATTGATTTTGTAGAGATCTGTGTGTGCAGGAACCACGAGAAACTACATACACACTAACTCTTTTTGCACTCATATTCTGTCAAACCTATAATATACATCAATCGGCTACAACATTATGACCACTGACAGGTGAGGTGAATAACATTGATCATATTGCTACTATGTGGTGTTCTGCTGGAAGAGCTTGGATTTTGGCATCCGCGTTGATGAGACTTAGACTCCCAAATAAACATTGTCCCAGAACAAGCACACTCCCTCATGCAAATGGAAATCCCAAATGTCACTGGCCTACCCCCACAGGAAAAAACACCCCACCACATGG
>OMNN01100160.1:0-13274 GCA_900302755.1 Chromis chromis | reverse complement strand
GGTGTTCAGTGTTTCATTGAAGAGAAAAAAAAACAAGAAATCACTTACAAATAGAAACAACGGGAGGACCAAATAGGAAAAAGCCTGACAATCTACTTCAACAAATCTTACAATATTAAATATTGATCATATTGGTACTATGTGGTATTCTGCTGGAAAACCTTGGATTCTGGCATCCATGTTGATTAGACTTAGACACCCAAATAAACATTGTCCCAGAACAAGCACACTCCCTCATGCAAATGGAAATCCCAAATGTCACTGGCCTACCCCTGCAGGAAAATGCACTCCACCACATGGCAAAAACATCCTTTTTTTTTTTTTTTTTTTTTTTTTTTTTTTTTCATGAAGTAGACCTTTCAAGGCAGCGTGAGAGTGTGAAACATGTACCTGATAGCAGCATATAAACCAAAACTAGTTTCAAAAATGGAAACAGAAACTGAAAAACACAGTTGTTGGTAGGTACTGTATTAGCCAAAATCATCCAAAAACAGAGTGCAGCATCTACTTTTAGTGCACAAATCCATCCGTGCATCCACTGTCTGATATGCAAACAATGCGGAATGAATTCAGTAGTCGACTACAAAAGGCTGCCACGCCGCTGCTGTGTAAATCCCTCAAGCTTTGACTTGTACGCTTGTGTTGGAGTGCGTTTGTGTCCGTGTGCCAGCTTTCCCCCCCCTTCAAACACACTCGCAGTGGAGCGACTGCAAGTGGGACGACAGCTGATATAATTCTGTCCTGAGAGGAATGTGTGCTGCAATAACATTCGCCGGGGCAACTGGGATGGCGAGGATTTACCAGTATTTTGGGGAGGCTGACTAACTAGCCATGGACCTGCTGTATCCGTGGCAACACTGTGGAGTGTTCACAGCAGGATAATGCGAAACGTCGTCCCCCTGTTACGTTGTTAAGGTATATAGAGTGAAGTTGACCGACAATGTCACAAGTATGAACACATGTAGGCCGTGAAAGGGTAAGCATGTGTTCACACTTATGCACATGGACAACTGGTCGGACGTACACACTAAAACGCACAATATGTGTGTGTGTGTGGTATTAGGTGGGGCAACAGCTAAGAAGTGTCGACGCCAGGGAATGAGTTTCCATGTGCGCAGAACAGAGGAGTCAGCTGGGTAAACTTCAGAGAGCATGAGGGGGAGGGAAGGAAGGGGACAGGGAGGTTAGATTGACCCACCGTGTTATTGGTGTTTGTAGGGAAATGTGCTGCATGCAGTGTGTGTGTCTATGCACATGTTTATGGTTTGAAATGGAAGATAGACTGTCATGTCCAAACATGGAACCTCTCTGATCAGACAACACTGAAGCTTAGTGGGTGGTCCGGCCCAAGAGACACTGTGCATGAAGAAGAGGAGCAGAGAGTGCATGAGTGTGAGATGTTTGATGTGAACCAGCTTTTGGGTCACACTTTCTAGTTCAACTCAGTGTGATGTTGGGTTTGACCTATATTACTACAGGTCTGGTTTTTGCACAAAAAATGTAATTGGAACATTAGCTATGGGGTCAATCATTGCTTCAGGTGACCAGTTTTAGGTCACACATAAATTTCAGACCAGTAAAGAGCGTATGGTGTAAAGAGGGGACTCTTATTGATCTCATCATTGCATTGTTTGAAATTTTGATTTTTCTGTTTATGCAAATATTTCATATAATATTCACATCAATTACAATCAACATGTTTCCAAGTGCACACAGATGTTACCAACACTGGGAAATGTGGGGATTCTTCATACTATAGATATTTTAGTACTTACATAGTACTTTTACATTTGTTTCCATACATCTCTCTTTTGCTTATGTAAACACAGCCTGCAGTTCAGCCCAGTTCAGCTAAAAAGTCTCTGAATTTTTTGTCACGTGACTGCTGGTTGCAGCTGAGTCACTAATGGCTGACCAGTTGCAGCAAGGAGCGTAGATTTTTTATTTTTATTTTTTATTAAGTACACAATTTATTTCTAGTGACTTTTTAAATGAGACATACATCGATCAGGCATAACATTATAACCACCTTCCTAATATTGTGTTGGTTCCCCTTATGTGGTCAAAACCATTGGGCATGGACTAGAGGACCTCTCAGGGTGTCCTATGGGGTCTGGCACCAGGACGTTGGCAGTGGATCCTTTGGGTAGTCTGGCTTGTGCTGTGGGGCCTCTGTCAATCAAACTTGTTCTACTGCATCCTGTTGATGCTTGATCAGAATGGGGTCTAGGAAGTTTGTAGGTCAAATCAACATCTTGGGCAAATGTCATGTTCCTCAAGATGTTCCTGATTGTTTGATGTTTTTGCCATGTGGTGGGGTGCATTTTCCTGCGAGGTTAGGCCAGTGACATTTGGGATTTCCATTTGCATGAGGGAGTATGCTTGTTCTGGGACAATGTTTATTTGGGTGTCTAAGTCTCATCAACACGGATGCCAAAATCCAAGGTTTTCCAGCAGAACACCACATAGTACCAATATGATCAATGTTATTCGCTTTACCTGTCAGTGGTTTTATTGTTGTGGCTGATCGGTGTATAGGATAAAGTAATTTGCTGAAATATCATAATTTTAAGTTTAGATTTAATTAGGTTCAATTTCGGATGAGGACCATGAAGAACTGTTGGAATGTCGAAAACCTGATGATTCTTTCTGTTTTTACAGTTTCTGGCTAAATGGTGTGCCTTTAGTGTGGGTTTTAACATTCAGAGGGTTAAAAAGGATAAGTAGTGCTGATATCAGTCTCGCACTAAAAAACTCCGATATCTAGTGGTAATTACCAGTTGAAAATTGATGTGGGTGTTATTTAGTATTTTCAACATCTTCTTATGGAATGCTGCCCTCAGAAGCCATTTTGAACTTGGGTAACATGCAGACATAGTGAAAAACCTCTCACAGCTGAAGCAAGTAGACTCCACTATTATGTAAAAAAAAAAAAAAAAAGTTCCTTTCTGCTCATCTAATTCTTTCATGTAACATCCTGCATTCACTGTCTTCCCACACTGACCTGGTTTCGAACCACTGATCCATCCACAGGGTCAATGTACTCAAAGTTGTCGGCCCTCTCCACGCTGTACACGTGGTCTCCTACAGCGAACTTCTGGTTGGTGAATGCTTTGTCTGAGATTACTGCCTCCAGATCCCTCATCAGGTAAAACGCTGCACGTGGATCCAGGCCCTCATAGTCGAACCTGGCGATCACAAGACACACAAATAGAGACATACATAGACAGTCACATAGGCAATGAAACCATGGTTGACATTAGATGGCAGTAAAAGGAAATTTTAGCAATGAGGAAACTAGATTTGTTGCGTTTTTAATATCACTAATACTTTTTACAATTTGCCTTAAATGTTGAAATTAGTTTTTTAATAAATCTTCAAGCTGGTTGAAATCTCCTCCGTATCAACTACAATAAGTCACTAGAGCCAGTTTATGGTATTATCATGGTGCTTAAAAGGGCTATAAACTGCAACAGAGCAGCTTTGCCAGGGTAGCTGATTTATTTTTCCCAAAATGATGACAGATGTTTGTGTTTTATAGACTTTTTGGGCGTCTGGTCCTTGGCCCGTCCTGTACGTCCCCTTCATCTATGCGTTGTGGGAAATGCGCATCAGTTTAGAAAAGCTCTCTGTGGGAACATGAAAAGCTGCAGCAACTACCAGTGGGAACATTGACTGCAGTAACTATCTCTGCCTCTCACAGGGGACAGGTTAAAATAAGAACAAGTGACAAACAGTGAGAAGGACTGGAGGAGAAATGGATGAAGGTGAAGGAGGGAGGGGACTGAGACGAGATGAAGAGAAAGATTATTATTAAAGTGAGTCTTGGGAGTATTGTAGATTTAAATAAATTCAACACGTAATAATGGACAGACGCATGGACAACGTAGCTGGCTGTTTGTATTCCAGAGAGATTGCTCAGCTGGTTACCTGCAGAAGTAGTTGCGTCCTAATTTGGCCCAATGCTCCCTGACAATCTGCTCCACGCTTTGTTTCCTGGCCGACATGATGGACAACCACATCAGCACCGACCACAAACCATCTTTCTCACGAATGTGGTCAGAACCTGGAGCGGGAAAGAAAACGTCAAAAACATCATCTGCGATGTGACTAATTTAACTATGGTGTCATGCAAGATATACTAAAATCTAGTTTTTTGGGAAAAATTAGAAAATGTTTGGCAGCCCATTAGCTTAGCTTAGTTTAGCACAAAGACTGAAAACAGGGGGAAGCAATTAAGCTGACTCGGTCATTCCACTTAACCAACTAATAGTCTAGCATATAAATTCCCATTAAACACACAAGGCATTACATAGTAGTTAGTGAGTTTTGGAGATGGTGTTAGATATCATTTATCTTTGGAAAGAGCCAGGAGAAATGTCTCCCATATACACTAAAAAGATTCCTTGGTTTCCCATGGTTTCCAGTCCTTATGCTGAGCTAAGCTAACTGTCTCCTAGCTCCAGCTCCATATTAGAGATGTATTGATCTTATCATCTTCCTCTCAGCAAAATAACACATCACCATTATTACCGAGATGTCAAATTACTTCTTTAAGTCTCAAAGAAAGAACACAAAAGTGGAGCTGGAAAGTTTCTTCAGAACCCTGGTGGAAGATACTTTCTTTGGCAATTTTACTAATTGATATAAGGACAGAGCAAGCCAATGATGTACTGATTCACAACTTAATAGTAAATGTAAAAGAAGTAGTCCTATTTAGATCACTATTAACTCTAAGGCATGTCATAAAAGTTCATTGACAGCGCTTTAGGTTGGAGAATTATCAAATATTCCCACACAAATATTGTCTGCTGCTTTCCCAAACCACACATTCAAACAGAGGAGCAGATCACATTCATAGTCTCCCTCACTGGGGAGCCATTGGTCTGTTCGCAAAGACAGCTGCACAGTAAAGGTATTTGTTAAGGGTAAGAATGTGTTACTAATGTTTCCATGCAAGAGAATGAAGTGAAAAATGGATATAATTATGTCTCTTAAATAATTTACATAATTCTATTGCTTTTCCTCACCAAAAACGTAAATACTAAGTGTCCTTTAAATGCTGTGTGTTCGGCTTCAGCTGTATACAGCTGTTAGGAAACTGGCAGTTGTCATAATCTAATTGCTGCGTCACAGTCTGTCACCCTGAGAGAGAAGGAGACAGAGGCGGTCGCCGAATAAAATAAATCTAAGATCTGTATCAACAAAGGATCTTATTAATAACCCCTCATTACAGGGCAGCTTCTCCTTTCAGCTGACCTGCTCCTATTTATTTGCAAAGTGACATAACAGTAACATCATATGATCAGTGCTACAGTTACTAGAATCATTTGTTTTTTATTGTGTTGCTAACCACAGAACTCTGTGAAATGGCATTCAAATGTATTTTCTGTGCAAAGCAACACTAACAACATCTCCACAGCAAAGTCAGACAGAACTGACTTAATTAACTGTTCCTGCTGTGTGTGTCTTTGAGAGTTGGTAAAGAGCAGGAGTGGTGTGCAGCTCCGATGATTTACTATGCAGGGCTTCCTCTGAGCTTTTTGCCTTACATGGATAGACAACGAGTAAGCCCCATTAGTCCTCTGGGCTCTCGGAGTCTCTGCTCCTTCCCTTTCTCTCGTCCTCGTCAATACTTCTTGTATTTGGACTCTCCCACCATCCTCTTCTCTCCTTTCCTACAAGGGTCTTCTCTCCTGTTCATACCCACTGACATTTCTCTTCTTTGAGTTTTTTCTCTCCTGTGCTGCTGCCTTTCTCAAATGCTAAAGATATCTTCTCCAATAAAGATAATGATTCAAGTAGGCAGGGTAAAGTAGAGAGGAACAAAAGCAGATAACCTGACACAGGAAAACAGTAGAACCAGGTCAAGACTGACAAAAAAAATGGGCACTTGGAAGGGTAGCATAGATAAACAGCAGAGAATGAGAGCAACAGGAAATTTTGCACGCACTTTATTTATATTTTCTGACCATGTATGTGCGTGTCTGCGTTAGCATTCGTAGAAAACATAGCCACCGGAGGCCAGTCGGCATGTTGCAGTGATTCAGGGAGCCCCTGTCTCCTTTTATAGCAGAAGAATGGGGATTATTTACACATGCAGTCAGGGTCACAGCCCTCTCATCCATTAGATGAGTCTGACTGGAGCTACAAGCAGTCAGGATGCACTGCGCACAACCCGAGACCTGGAATCGATTGTAAGAGGAGGGAATGGTGAAATTGTGAGAATTTTTTTTCCTTTAAAGGAAAATTGGGATCAAGAACTTGTTGTACTTTTGGTCATCATTTCTATTAGTATTATTCCATCAAGAACAATGTACATTGCATATTAATTGCTAAGTCCTGGGAAAGTGGCATCATTTCTAAAAAGAAATTAAAGCTGCGGTCGGCAAAAATCTGGAAAAATAAACCCTGTACTAAGTCACTCCCCCCAGATGAGCATGCACTTCAAACACACAAGGATAGTGAATCTAAAATGAACATTCATTTGTGTTTGAACCTCACTGTCGCAAATGAAATCTATCCATCTAACCAACTGTGCAACCACATCCTGCTCTGACCATGGATGTTATTGTTGTATTTATGCTATCTCACCTGTTCTGAGGGGAAGAACCTGTGATTGGCTAAAATCTCCCATCACTGGCTAGATTTTCCAGCCTCAAAATGGAGCTAAGACGACGTGCAAGTCTAGTTTGTTCTCAGACCACTTGAATATGAATATGTCGAAAGGTGATTATGAGATTTTTGCCAAAGGATGCCAGAAAAATACTGCCTACCCCAGCTTTAAGCAGGGTAAGAAACATTCAGGGTCAGATGATTATGCAGGTTTTAAACAAAACCCAAGTTAAGTCAAACTTATTCAGTGGATGAAACAAAAGTGAGTGATGAAATAATAAAAATGATAACACACACAGTTTATTGGAGACACCTATAACTGTTAACAGAAGTTTAATAGTTTACTACTGTACTTTCTGTTAGGGTCATAGGATGCCATACAGATTGTATAGACTAATTTGTGATTTTAGGCCACCTGGACAGCTGGTTACAACCTGATCATCTTCCCCATTGCAGTGATGTTATTGTGTTCCCAGATTTGAGTAATTATTTTGGCAAGTACAACAGAAATAGTGTACAAAACTACCAATATAAGACCTAATTTTCTGCAAAAAGTATTTTCACTTTTCTTTTTATGGGAATGCTGACTGGACACACTTTGAGTTTGAGTTTCAGGACGTTCTTGCCGCACATTCACAGCTACAACAGCTGTCTGGTACCGGTCTTATTTTCCGGCACCTCAACAACAGTTGCTGCTGAAGGGAGGGGAGATCTCAGTCACACGCCCACTCAAATTTTCCAAAGCCAGTCCGGGGATTCGAATCCGTGACCTTCTCTCTAGAATCTAACAGGCTGCCTCCGCCTTGCATTTGTGTGTGTTAGATTTCTGTACTCATGCCATTCAGCAAATCACAAATCTCTCTTTATGAGTGAAGTGTTTTGTTATCGGATCGCGAGTGAGATATGCTCGGTGATACCTGTCCCAAAGCTCTCCTCCCCGCAGAGGGAACAACGCCCAGAATCCATCAGGTTCCCAAAGTACCTCCAGCCTGTGGGAGTCTCATACAGCGCTAGTTTCATGGCTTTGGCTACCCTATAAAAAAAACACACAAAAAGAAAAGAGAGAGATAAAAAACAAAAAGCTAGTACTTTTTGCTCACAAACACGCCATGTATTTATTGCTCTTTAATATCTAACATCATCTTTCTCCAGTTCTGATATAGAGATAAACTTACACACACATACTGTGACCTTTGAAATAAAAGCAAACCAAATGCTGTATGACAAGCGTAATCTGCCAGCAGCTCATCCAATAACTTAATAAGGCCAAGGCAGCAAGAACAAAGTGAGTTAACCTTTTAGTTCATGTTTGCTTTGAACCTGAGCCATGCGCTCGCATAAGGAAAGGAGGAGAGGGAGTCTGTATGTGCGTGTATGTATGTGAAGGCCTGTGTATGTTGGGGTCACTGGGAGGGATGAAGGTGCAGACAGTACAATATGTGAGAGGAGATGGAGAGCAAGGAAACATATTAGAGGGGAAAAGAGCAAAGAGAATGTCCAATAAAACTTTTCTTTTCTTTTCTGTACAAATATACTTTAAAGTAACTGCTGGATTCAATGGAACTACAATGACATGATTGTAAAGGACAAAAATAAAAATGAACAAAAATAAATAAATCAGCATTAATAAAAATAATCAGACTCTGCTTTTCCCCTTAGTTCCAGGTATTGTAGCCTAGTATTTGCAGATCTTTGGTTTACTATTTGTTTGCTTTTCTCAGTAGAATCGGTGTTAGAAATGACCACTAATTAAATTTACGGTAGATGGAAAATTGGACAGATTGTGTGATTATCAAAAAAATTCAACAAAACACAGCAACACGAAAGGCAAGAAGATGTAAGAATCATGTTGAAATCATCTTTTTACATTCATTTTAATCAGAGCGGTTCCTCTCTCTCCATCCACCTCTTCAATTTTCCATCTTTCCTGAGGTACAAATTTGGCCTCAAACACTGCAGATGTGGTGCTGCTCCCTCTTTCAAACCAGAAAAATGGTGGCTGTAACTATGTATGAAGGTCTTTCAAAACCACAAAACAGGAAAGACACTCAGATACATGGCCTCCGCTCCACACCATCAATGCTGCTGGTACATACACCGATCAGCCACAACATTATGACCACTGACAGGTGAAGTGAATAACATTGATTATATTGGTACTATGTGGTGTTCTGGAAAACCTTGGATTTTGCCATCCATGTTGATGAGACTTAGACACCCAAATAAACATTGTCCCAGAACAAGAACACTCCAAACTTCCAAGACCCCATTCTGATCAAGCATCAACAGGATGCAGTGGAACAAGTTTGATTGACAGAGGCCCCACTGCCCCAGTACCTAAAGGATCCACTGCCAACGTCCTGGTGCCAGACCCCATAGGACACCCTGAGAGGTCCTCTTGTCCGTGCCCGATGGTTCAGAGCATTTTCGACCACATAAGGGAGACCAACACAATATTAGGCAAGTGGTCATAATGTTATGCCTGATTGGTATATCTAGCATTCAGCAACTTTTTGTTTCACGGCCCAAAACTCTTTCGGTTTGTTCTCATCACTGAGTTTTCAGCAGCAGCAGCAGGCAGTTATTCTCAGCAAAAAAACATTCACTCTACCTGCCCAGCACTAAACAAACAGGCAAACAAAGGTAGCAACGAGCTGGTAAAGCAGCTACAGACCCACTTAATTCCATCAGGAATTAGTGGAGATCATGACGAAGCTAAAAAAGTAAGTTAAATTGGAATTTTCCATTCATTAAGTCGCCAAAAATACAACTCCAAATAAATTTAATGTCCCATTTCTGCTGCCTGTAGTGGCCAAACGATCAGGTTTAAGGTGTAATTACAATAATAAAGGCTTTTGTGGAAAAAGCATTGCAACAGTGTTTAGACTATTGTTGTGTATTGAGAATTTGTTTGTGGTTATTCAAAACAGTGACCTCATGACCTCAGTATGTCTAAAATACTGACTATGTTCCTACTCATGGGAGCTGTAGTTGTGGAGTGTTTACAAAATAATTGTTGTTGTATCATTAGAATCATTAGGTTTAAAAATGTTGCAGTTCAGTACAGCAGTAGATACCCATTTAGCCACAGACTGTACATGTATTTAGCTTACATTATGATCACAAAGATGGAGCAGCAACTTACAAAATAAACCCTCTGTGGGAAAATCTCTTTTATCCCAGAGGTTTGTGGAAGAGATGACAGTTAGGAGAGAGTGTTGGGAATATTGTGTAATAAAAGTTACCATCTCAAGCTTGCTGAACAAGATGTTTAGTTTGCAGTAAAGATGAATAAACCATTTCCTCCCCACTGCCCACAGTTCACTCCTCAATCACAACATCATCCACACCTCTTCAGCGATCGCAGAAAAATGTAAACACAACTCCCAGGATTCAGCTCACTGGTCGAAATAGTCAACTAAACAGATGTTGCCACTGAAGACACAAACATGTAGACATGTCAGTTTCAAATGCACCATGGGATGCTGTGGGAATTGACAGTGCAATATATGTAAACCTCGGTGGGTTTCAGCATTTTTAAAGTGATGGTATACACAGCCACACAATCATCAAGAACATAAATAAACCTCGCAGTACCCTGCAAAGTTGTTTACACGACGATGGGATAAATTACCAAATAAGAGTAAACCAGCTTTATTCCCCTCTGGGGAGGCCAGTGCTGGAACGGAAAGCCCTGGCATTCCTAAAAGAAAACAGAAACTCTGGCCTTCTGACGAGCTTTTGACGTTTAAAACGGCACGTCCTTGGCCAACACAAGCACGGAAACTGACTGCAGCGGCACTCAGTTTTCAACAAATATTGCAAAAATGCAGGGACAAAACAGTGTGAGAGTAGTGAGAATCATGTTTTCTCAAGTTTGATGATTGCACCAACTGAGCTTTAACTGGCTAACACACATACAAATGAATAGCCTTGATGTTTATATAGAATTGCTGAGAGAAACAAGCACAGTCTAAAAAAAAAGTTTAGAGTGGCCTTTTCCACTTAGATATATGAAATGAACAAAATCACAGCCAGAAATTAAATATTCTTACATTTTAGATCCACAATATATATATATAATAAATAGTACACACTCTTTTTAAATGAAATATGTAGTATATATGTAATTTAGTGAATTTCAACATACAAACTGCTTTAAGGAATTTCAATCAAGCTGTATGTATGGACTTTGGTTGATTTTGTCTGGCTTTTATTTACATAATATACAACATCTTTTACGTTGTCTGATTCTTTGAGTCAGTCTCCTACAACCTTCTTTTTCAAACAGATCAATGCTGCACTGCAGTTGAAGAGAGTCTGTCTCTTGAATAATTTGGATATTTTGCCCCCTTAAGGTGAAGGGAAGACAGAAATTACATAACTAGGTTCAGGTTTGTCTACTTAACACCATCCTCTTGGCTCTCTCTGATGCACACACACTTAACACACTTATGACCTCAGAAAGAACAAAGTGATCAGACAGTATTTCATTTTTTTTGCTTCCCTTTTTGTCTTTGTGTATTTCTCTCTTGCACATCAAAAAATACTGAGGTTTACAATGGGTGATGAGGGGTCTCCTACTCTGTGGAGTGAAATGTTGCCAGCTTGTCGGCCTTGGCTGGATATTTTACCAAACATAGCACCATTGCGGCTCCACTCCTCACCTCATCCCTCTAAGGAAAGCTCAGTCTGGATTTAAAGGCTTAGACTGGCATTCAGACAAAAAGTGCAGCATACTGGAGCTTTACTCGAGTTTGGCCTGGAAAGAGAACTCTTGGTGGCCAAAATAGAAATTTACCACTAATAATTGAAGATGGAAGTCAGCATTGACTATACTGAAAGTTTAGATAATTCCTGTAAATGAATTGAATGTTTAGTGGAGCCAGTATCTAAATACCTTTCTGACATCAGCTCAGAACAGTTTTTTAGGATTTCCCAAAGCTGTTTCAAAAATATATCTACCATCTAATAATAGTATATCGGGGAGGGGAAAGTGTGCTTGTTGCGCTAGTGTTTAACTTGGAAACCTTCTGCATCTTGTTTCCAATGAAAATAATGTTGCACAATACAGCATGTGACCCTGCATTTCACAGGTTTTCTTTTTTCAGCTTTTTAGCACTACAAATGGACTAAACCATGGAAGCTACACACAAAAACACAAGTACATCTCTACCAAAACTCGCCTAGTGTGGTCTTACTGGGATTGAGTGAATATATATAATTAGTAAAAGTGTACTTCATCATAGTGCATATGTACAGCACAGAACTGTGTAAAGGTTTTAGCCATCTTAGATGTTAAGATTCTTATCCATCATGGTATACCACCAGGAAGTCATCGTATCTGTCCCACAGTCTCTCTGCAGCAGGACCCCAAACATACAGCCAGACAAAAAAACACTTCGGTTACAGCAAAAACACAACTCTAAACATTTGACCTCTGATTTCGAAGTGCTAATCAGCAATTCGGCACAAGAACTCATATTTCATCCTGTTCACAAACACACCAGTTGCGCAGGCCTCTTTTCTCCCTACATCCTCCCATCCTTGGAACTGTTAAAGGAGAGGCAGATGTTTCCTTTACCAAAATTTCCCTCCCACTTGCCCTTCCTCCCTAACTGCATCAGCCCTTGCTTAGCATGTACACATAGAGAGTCACCAGTGAACACAAAGCAAACAGACACCCTCAGTGTAACCAAGAATGACAGATTTAACACCTGTAACTCCCGCCTCCCGTTCATCTGAGGCCAATCGATTTCCTGCACATCCTCTGCTCTCTCTTTGTCTCTGTCGTTTTCCTTTATTCCCTCTGCACCCACGCAGCGACACGCAGTATATACAACATCACATTTATCGAGGATTTCATAACACAGTTTGCTTGACTATGCATAAACACACAGCAGGGAGGGTTGCTCAGTCTAAACACTCAGCGTACAGACACACACGCAGGCCACACACTCTCCTAAAAAGGTCGACACTTGGGCCAACTCCAGGGTACAACATCACACTACTAAGTACTTCCAACACTTTCTGGAGTTTGTCAAACGCATGCAGAGATGTGCATTAGTGCTACATTGTGATCTGAAGGGGGCAGTTGTGCAGCTAATAGTTGAACAAAGTGACCCTGTCCTGAAACTTTGATTATCAGTATGTAATCATAGAAGAGATGGGTGTGCTAAAGCTATGAGATGACATACCCTAGAGTATTCTGCTAAAATTGTGTTTAACATGGAAAAGATAGAAATCATATATAATGCAATTTATTACAGACAAAGCTGTATGGAAAGCCCAGGGCATGATATTATCTGTGTTTCAAGCATTATCTGTAACAGATATCATTCTGTAAGGTAATTCTACTCCTCAGCAGATTACACAACCAAGTTACAGATTCCAGAAAATAAAACTAATGCTATCAATAATACAAAAATAGCAAATGCAGAGAAATGCTGAGAAAATAGACAAGGAAGGAGATATTTCTAGAAGTAACTAATGAAAAGTCTGTACTATCCACAGTAAAGTGTGTGTGATGCCTGAGAGGTCCATGGCTCAAGGTTGTAGTGGGACATGTGACATTTGTGTCTCAGATCTCGTGTGTGTGTGTGTGTGTGTGTGTGTGTGTGTGGTCTGTGTGTGTGTGTGTGTGTGTGTGTGGAGACAAG